>JAQIUQ010002873.1:142500-429629 GCA_030378365.1 Hybognathus amarus | reverse complement strand
GGATACAATTGGGCACAAAAAAATCTCTGATTTTCATTTTCAATACAATCAAAAGCGAAGACTAAAGATGACAAGTTATATTTGAATGAAATGAGAGTGCACGTGATACATGAATGTGCTGCGTTATAATGTGCTGCTATTGACGATGGTCATTATAAGGAAGGATATCAAACAGAATAGAATCTTGCTTTTAAAAACTGCATAGAGCTGCTTGTTTTATTTGTTGTTTGTAGATTTATTAAATATAAAACTTTTAAAAATGTTTTCAGTGTGAGCAAATATTGTTTTTGAACACTTTTATCTTGTTTTAACAAAACCGTGATAATATTGATAATCACGATTATTTTGGTCACTATAATCGTGATATGAAATTTTCATACCGTCCCATCCCTAAAGTGGATGTGTTCCAAAACAATGACACAATTCACATTTAGGAGATTCAAAACTTAGTCTCTCACTTCCGTTAAAAGGATTATGGATTTTTATGACATCACCGCGGACCTCAGCTTTTTATCCAGGGCTGCCAACTCTCACGCATTCAGCATGAGACTCAATTGACCCAATTCTCACACCACACCCCCGATTTCTCACATGGAAGTTTCAACCCAGTCGGTCAAATGCCTGAAAGATGAGTTTATCTATAGATCTACCTGTTGAGCCACTCGAGATTGACTAGTTTTACCTTGCACGCGCACAACGGCGGAGAGGTAAGCGAGTGAGAGACCTTGTGTGTGCAGCCAACCCACGCAGCCAAATGAAAGAATCTTTTTTCGAGTCATTTGGTTCATTTAATGAACCAAATGACGAAAAAAGATTCTTTCATTTGGCTGCGTGGGTTAGCTGCATTCATTCAATGAACCAAATGACTCGAAAAAAGATTTGTTCATTTTGATGAACGAGTTCGAACAGGAGAGTCACGAACGTGCATCACAGAACAGAGCAAGGCGAGCATAAAACTTAAACTTGTTATCCTGTTAACCTGTTCTCTATTTTTTAAATGACCAATCGTTTCGCTTGATTAGACCCTTATTCATCGTCTGGTGTCGTTTAAAGCCCTTTGAAGCTGCACTGAAACGGTCTTTTGGACCTTGAACCGTTTGGTGCCCAGTGAAGTCCATTATATGGAGAAAAATCCTGAAATGTTTTCATCCAAAACCTTAATTTCTTTTCGACTGAAGAAAGAAAGACATGGATATCTTGGATGACATGGGGGTGGGTAAATTATCAGATACTCTTTTAAGGGTTACATCTTAGGGTTACAAAACAGGTCCTATTTTCGGTCTGTTTAGATGTCTGTGGTCAGTGTCGCATTCATATTTCAGTCAAACCGCACCAGAATTCGTTTGGAAATAGACCCCACTGAAAATGATACGATTCTTATACTTTATATATTAGTATGTTATGTTTCTAACTTTTATGGAGGTCAAGTCCAAAGCCTCAACTGCTAGTCATGCTTCAGTTTGTGGGTCTGTGTGAGCTTCTCCTCTTCTCTGAGGGGCATCCCGCTCTCTTTCCCTTCTTATTTCCCACTGTGAAAACAGGTCAATAAATGTCCAAAGTGACAAAGCTCACTGCCCTCCTAAGTTCCTCCATCCTCCCTTCTAGTCGCCTGGCTTTCGTGACCCTGGTGCGAGCTAATGAGTCATGGTAATGAAACCAGACAGGGTGCAGAAGCGTTAGCCTACTGCTAATAAAGACTGACGGCACAGCTCCACACTCATTCCCTTCAAAACCTCTTCTCCATTCCCACAGTCGCCCTCTTGTTTTCTCCATGCTGTGGGGCTGAGAGAGAAGATGCCACTTCACACTTTTGAGATGCGCCCCGAGGATGCGCTTGGTTAATCAAAAAAGGCAGCGAGGTAGTGATGTAGCTTTGATTTCACACATATTTTACACAGCGGTGCATTTCTAGCTCCTTGTAATCACGACAAAAGAAGTCAAGTGATCTTCTATATCAGATTTATATGTTGTAACAGCTGTGGATGTTTGTTTGTATGAGCTCCGCTGAGGGTACTTTCTCTCTGAGATGTGATTTCTTCTGCAGACACAATCATTGCTATACACATGGTCTCGAAGATGTTCAGGTGTAAGGTTTTATGCCCCTGTGCACCTTATACATCCACTCACATTTTTATTGAGGGATTGTTGCCAAGAAATCCAAGAGTTTTGCCAAAAGTTTTTATTTTTTCAGAGTTAGTTGGAGTAACTTGGGATTTCACATTTTGTATCTAGACAGCATTTTTCAGCTTCACGTATTACGTACAGAATCTCACAAATTCCATGTTTTTTTTCTTTTTCTGGTGATTTCAACAACAACAAAAAGAGTTTTCTCAGTTTTATTCTTTTTTTTTAGATTGGGCCAAGTACAGTGTTTTGTGAGAAAATTAATTTGAGATCATGAGAAAGCAACTTCTGTTACATTTCAAGAAAATTAAATAGTGATCATGAGAAAAAAGAAATGCATTTTAGGGCTTCTGTACATCAAATACATACATTGTCTACCATTTACTGAATTAAAAAAAAACATTTTCAAACACTTTCTGCCATTTTTACATAAAAATAGGTATAAGGTAGCACTTTACAATAAGTTCACACTAGTGAACATTTCTTAATGCAGTGACTAATGAGCAAGACATTTGTCAGAGAATTTATTAATCTTTGTTAACTTTTAGAAACACAACTGTTCATTGTTTGGTTGTGTTATCTCAGGGCCGTTAAATAATATTAACAGATACAACTTTTGATTTAAAAAAAATTCCATGTTAATGAACATATTTAAGTAATGTTAACAAATGCAACCTTAATGTAAAGTGTTGACAACAGAGTATCTGATCTATTGCATTTCCTTTCTTTAGAAACATTCAGGGACTGATGCTAACTGGGTTTAAAATTAAAGAAAAGGGAGGAAGATAAAGTTTTAACATGCTCCTGTAAAAACACACTGTTGGGATAATTCATTGTATTTTTGAGTTCGAGTTTCATTGTATTTTTGAGTTCAAATTGTATTTTGTACTGATTTTTTAGCGTCGTCAGTACAAAATACAATTCATTGTATTTTTGATTCATTGTATTGATGACTGCAAAAAGCTGTGTTTTTCACATTGCAATAGCAGAATATAAAACAAAAGCCAAGAAACCGCAACACAGTGCTTGGTAAGACTAAAGAGTTCATGAGCATCACATTAGCCCCTGCTCATCCTTTGGTGTCATAGGTGACGCCATATGACATTTTGTCGAAATACTACACATGGCACCCTTTAGCGTCAATATAACACGCAGAACCCAAGGCGTCATACAGGTGACTGGCATCCTTTAGCGTCAATATGAGACGCAGATCCTACCCCAGACCTAAACCTACCCATAACAGTGCATGTAATATTGATGCTAAAGGGTGCCATGTACGTAGTATTTTGACTAAATGTCATATGGCGTCACCGATATGACACCAAAGGATGAGAATGTTTTGCAAATAAATTAATAAGTCGAACCGTTGTGAATCATCAAAAATTTACATTATCAGTTTGGATTGAAATCAGTTAGAGTGAAGCTGTACTCTAGCAACTTACTTTTAACTTAGCTTAACAATTTTTTCTATAAAGTACTTTATTTTTTTTAAATCTAGGTTTTGCAAGTGCTCATAGTGTTCTGAAAATGCATGTTAAAACCAGGTGTAAAGGGGGAATTTTACATGTAAAATACAGATTAAATCAAATTCATTATTAAAAATACTTAAAAAAAAACTTTTTCTGAAAGTCTTTTCCTATTTTCTTTTCACGCTTGGGTCAACTTAATTGTTAGCCCTACAGTTTAAATGAGACACATTTGACAACAGAAACACTCAGCAGAATAATAGGCCAAAGTCATAGAGGATAATGCATTAGTGGGGTATCCATCAAAAGAAACGACAGGACTGCTTACACAACCAAAAACTCTGTAAAATAGGGGTTAAAATTGCATTTGCAGATGTGATATTTAACGTAAGCTAATATCAAACATGAGGGTGTCCTCTGAGAAGAATAGTTCACCCCAAAATGAAAATCATTTATCATTTAACTCACCCTCATGTCAAACCTTTTCTGCTGAACACACACAAAAAAGAGATATTCAGAAAATTGACAGAATTTTTTATTTTTGGCAAATTATCTTTAGAAGGCTGTTTCAAATTTTTCTATAGACGCTTTCATCAGACGCGTTGCCATGGTGATGAGCTGGCCCAAAGTTAACTTCCGTTCTGTTAGTTTATACTGTTTATTGGATAATACGGCATTGACTGTATTAGATACTATATTAAAATAGCTAGGTTTATCCGAGTATCCGGTACAGTGTTTCCCATGCATTTATTAGTGGCAGCCCAACTCATTATCAGCGCTGACCGCCACATATTGATTTCCGTGTTTTTTACAATTTAAGGAAAAGTTGTATTTGACTGCAGAGTTGCGTGTAGCGCATATTCGCAAGCTCTCTCTCTCTCTCTCTCTCTCACACACACAAACACATTAACAGCGGAGCAGAATGTATCATAACGCTGCACAGATCCATCCAACATCCTGTCATGTGGAGACCCGCCTTAAAAAAAGGTTAGCAAGCATGTAAGAAGCTAATAAGGAGAGATATGTTCACCTAATAAAGCCTCGTCGCGGCGCTCCGCTCGCCACAGTTTTTTAACACTGCGGTAAATCAGGACACGTCGGTAGAAAAACATCTTGTCTCCTATTTTTGTTCAACGGGTCTGATAGTGTCACATTTCAGTTTGGCCAGGTAACATTTATTTTCTTTTGACTGTCAAGAAATACCAGCTACTATGGTTATTTACTTGTTATGGATTGTCTGCGCAGTTTGCCGGAAGTTAAGTTTGGGCCAGTTTTATGCACATGCGCAGTACCGTGTGTTTATGTTGTCACTGCTGAAAGCGTCTATAGCTCAAATCCTCACATCTTGACATTTCTACTTCAATTCTGTTTGTTATTTAATCTCTTGGGATTCCGACACTGAGATCTCTTGGCTTGTTCTCAGCTGTTGGACTGTATTTTCTACATGGTTCACACAAATTTCTAAGGCTTCTAAATGATCATAATTAAACTTTTTTGAAAAACCTGTCGTACACAATACTAGCAATACTACGTCTTTTTTTCAATGTTGATTTATAAGGTTTGCGCTATAATTTACTGGTTTTCGTGGCAGTATTTAACAGTGTTGGAGAAGCTACTCTGAAACTGTCATTTGACAAGCTACAAGCTACTCGTAAGTTAAAGTAGTTTAACTACACTTTTGTATGTCAGTGAACTGTTAGCTGCAAGATGTGTGATTAAACAACAGGTGGCGGTAATGGCAAAAAATGAGTTTGTAATCTAACAAGAAGAAGAATATCCTTGCATCGCGCTGATTCGCGCAGGCTCGACAATGTAGCAATGTAGCTTTTGCTCGTGCTACACCGCTGACTTGCTGCAAAAAGTATTTAGCTACTGGAAAAGCTACACTGTTTAAAAAGCAACTGAGCTACTGCCAAGCTACTAAAAAATGTAGTTAAGTTAGTAGCTACGCTACTAGTTAACTACTCCAACACTGGTATTTAATGCCCCAAAAACATGTCTTAAACCAGACACTAATTTGCGCTGCTCTCTGGTAGATTGCTTTGGTCATTATGGAAATGTTCCGGCTGTGTCTGTGTTCTTTAATTTGAGCGTCGTCAGTTGATCATGTGCAGAACTTTCTACCGCTTTTGTTGGAATTGTGCTCTCTTGCTAATTTGACCTGTTTAGAAAATCGGTCCCTATATGTCCTTCCAAATGTAGTTCTTTCTTTCATTCAAAGTTATCATACAACTTCAGAAGATTTAGAATATAGCACACAAAGTCATATGGACTACTTTTATGATCCCTTTTATCATTTTTTGGAGCTTGAAAGTCCCAGTTACTATTCCGATTGTATAGAAAAGATCAACCTGGATACTTTGCTATCGAACTCGTTTTAGGTTCCAGGGGGTAAAAGTAGGTAGGCTTTAAAAGACATGTCTGACCTCATTCCACCACAATGATAAAAGACTGATGTACTACAGAAAAATAGTACAGTTGTTTGTGTTTCAAAGAACTTAAGATCATAATATCACAGTGAATAATTAAAGGCATTTTTAGTTCATTCCACAGCTTGATATGAAGTGCGGTGGGGATAAACGATCTGTGTCAGGCCTGCTGGGGTCCATATGGTCCATCACCAAGGTTCTCACACTACATCACACCCATGAAATAGATGAACACAGGCTGTCTGTTTGCCAGTCATCCTTCAAAAAAAAAGAAAAAAAAAGAAAAAAACATCCAAGGCTGTGCCCACTCAAATGTTTATTGTCTGTTACAGTGTCAACCATATATCATGGTTTTTATGTCATGTTACTATAGTGGAAAAGGACATTTGTTGTACTGTAGAGCCTTGTTACTAAGAGATTTAAAGGGTGTCATTCAAGGTTGGGAGTTGACAGTTACTGAACCACTGAGCGATAGAGATAATGGATATACGCTTGATTCACATTTAACCATCTGTGACGAAGAAGAAATTCACAAGAGTCTATTGTTTAAAATGGAATTAATCCACTTTAATCATTAATTGATACATCAAGAAAAAATAGAGATGTCAATCAATTTAAATGATATAATTACATAATATGCTAAATAATTAACTGAATCACAATTAATCACATATTGAAAAAAAGCTAAGCTTGTTTCCTTTGGAGCGTTTGTTTCAGAACCTGGTGTATTTTCTCCCTTAGTTCAGTTCCTTTAGGCACACGTTGCATGAAAGCAGCAGTGTTTGTTTTATTAATGCCTCTCAAAATGAATCGTGGGTTAATCCGAAAACTTTTCCATTTTAAAATATCACCGGATTTTTCTGAAATAGGTACAGTAATTAAGACTTTACTCCTAGTAAAAATGATAAAGTAATAAAACGCTCTTACTCTTGATGTATTGCATATTCAGATATTCATACCACAAAATATTCTGGGCTTCATGAAACTTTTGTGAAAATTATCAAATTCTGCGAGTGGCTGGCAACTTTTTTCAAAAACGCTGGTGGGGAAAGAGTTAATTACATAAAGCAAATGATCTACAGCTCTGAAAAAAAAAAAAAAAAACTTGGACACTTTTAAAGGGATAGTTCACCCCCAAAAAAGTCTGTCATTTATTACTCACCCTCATGTTGTTGCAAACCTGTAAATCTTTCGTTCATCCTCTGATCTTTTTGATGAAATCTGAGATCTTTCTTTCCCTCCATAGACATTTAGGTTTCAAAAACTTTATAAAGAGATACTTAAAGGTGCAAAACGCAAGTCTCTGAGTTTTTGCAGAACTACGCCCCCTCTGGCGACAAGCGCTACTGCAACCAGAGGTGTGCGCGCTCATGGAAAACACACACACGCGTTTGCCCGAGCTGTTCATAACCAAAGAAGCATCAGCCGCACACTGTGCGGCACACATCTTTTGTTAGAGCCATAATGAGGTAATAAAGTAATAAATCTGCAAGTCATTTAAAATATATGAAAGGAAAGGCATTTGAGTAAATTAAACACGTGTGTGTGAGGGGAAACGGGGTAGCAGAAATCTTCGGTTTTATGTGCTTACTGTATCCAGTCCACTTATGATTGTATTATTATGGAAACACGTTCATGAACAATATAAGTTATTAGCCTACTTTGTGTAGGACCCGTTTGAGCCCTAGAGCAGACCAAAGATCTCTCCATTTGTTGAAAGCCTTCCCAAGTTGACTCTCGTCTTATTCCGACGCCACTTCATGCGTTTTCTCAGATATGATAGCTATCTGATTTATCGAAACGATGCCATTACACCGCGTCACATAAATGTGTTTTTTGCAAAACGGATTTTAATCCGATATAGCTACAGATTTCATGAAGTGCACGTCACTCGAAATAAACAGATATGAGCTGCATTTTATTAATCATCGGCTAATTTCAAAATCAGCAAAGACAGCAATAAGAGAGAGCGGCAACAGCATGGTAAGATCATTTTCTTTAATTTTAATGAAGATGGTAGTGTTAAGCGCCTGCGACTTACTTTCACTTTGATTTGCGATAGATTGCGCTGGCTTGATGGGCTCAGCTACTCATCTGAGGTGATGCGTGTCGTCATATATGACTAAAATTCACACTGAGACAAAAGTGGCCCAAATCTGATTTTTTGGGGGTCAAGTGACCAGGTCAGACTTCTTCAGAGATAGTGTGAACACTCAAATCTGGCCCAGATCTGATATTTTTAAATCCAATTTAGACCACATTCATATGTAGTCCTGAATCAGATACAGATCTGATTTTTTTCAATGTGTCTGCAGTGTGAACAACCAAAGCAGATTTAATAAATCTACACCAACATTTAACACAATTATGTGCCGGCAAGTAAGCACTAGACACAACAGACACAGACAGTAACATTAAAAACTTGAATACATATGGAGAACAGTGATGGAGTGAGTCATTGGAGGGAGAGTGAGGTGTTAGACCTAATTAATATATGGGCTAATTAAAAAATAGCCAATATTGCTTTCTTTCTCTTCATTCTTCTCCTCATCATCACCTGCTCATTAATTTTACAGCTTCCATTACACAGACATTTAGAAATAAAAGCATAAATGCTTACTTCCTCCATAACCACACGAACATTAGTGCAACAGCGTGCTGCATATGATGTCATTGTTGTTCTTTTGCGCATGCGGGTTAGTTTGAAACATGCAAACAGTTCACATTGGAATCAGATATAGGCCACATTTTAAAAGGTGATGTGAACAGCCAAAACCCAAAAATCGGATCTGAGCAAAAAATCAGAATTGAGCATTAAGACTTGCGGTGTGAACAGGGCCATATAGCCTGGTTTCAACAACCAGATGCATTTACACTTTGAATCCATCTTCTACTTTTGTGGAAAGTTGACTAAAGTTGTGTCGCTCGAGTTTTCTTCTCTGATACGGAGAATGACGGCGAATACACTAACCTGCAAGACATAGGCACATAGCCAGGCGAGCGTGAACGCCCAGTCTCAGATTCGAGCCCGAATCCCTCTTATTTATTTCACTGTACAGGATTATAGAGGCGATCGCAGTGATCAGAGAAGGGCTCATTCAGCCCATCAGGCGAATTGTTTAAGCATGTATGGGTTAGAAAATGGCCATTTTTAACATTAAATGTTGTGCAATGCACCTTTAACTAATCCATATGAATTGAACAGTTTAGTTCACATTTTCTAAAGAGACACAAGTGCTTTATATGATGAACAGCCTTAATTTAGGTTGAATTTAGGCTTTAACTTTTTGAAGAGTCAAAGTGGTAGTTGCGTAGCTGTCAATGGAGGGACAGGAAGCTCTCAGATTTCATCAAATAGAATGAATCCCTTTAGAACTATCCCTTTAAGTTGGCCAGGCTGCAAGACCAGCTAGATCACAATAATTAAAGAGAAAAGCCTCATATGAAGATAATTTAATATGGCAGACAGTGAAAAAAATAAACATTATACACAAAACGTGACTTTAAAGAGGATCTATTATGCCTGTTTTTACCAGATGTAATCGTCTTAGGTGTCCCCAGAATGTGTCTGTAAAGTTTCAGCTCAAAGTGAACTGTGCCTTTATAGCTCGTGCCTCACTCCGGAAACAACAAAACAGAAGAAACAGTTTATGGGGCTGTTTCCATTTTTTGCATTCTGTGCTGCTTTTCTATTATTTACTATGTAGTCAAGTCAAGTCACCTTAATTTATATAGCTCTTTTTCAATACAGATTGTTTTAAAGCAGCTTTACAGCAATAACAGGAAAATATTGCAAAGTTTGTTTCCAGAAGAAAATGTGTTTGTTTAATGGTTGAGCATCTTTTAACTAATTAATTATAATAATATTAAATTCTAACAAAATAGTGAAATTATAATTCTTATAAATATATATAAATATAATTATACTACTAACACCTGATATTACTACTAATGCTAATCACACACACAAACTACTTTCTCTGAAGTTTGCAAATTGATGTTCTTGTGTGAATCGGTCCCTTAAATTGGCAGCCATAGAAGAAAAAAAACAAAACATTTTAACATTTTAAAAGCTATGTTAAAAAACATTTTAAAAGCTATGTCTACCCATAATTTTAACAGTAAATGTATGACCTCCAAAAAGTCAAATCTCTATATCTAACATTTCAAAAGAGATAAGACCTTTAAAGTGCAATGTTAATGTAATTTAAGGCAGTGTTAAGTTGTTAATCTACTAATGAAAGAACAAGGTCACAAGCACAAAGGTTTCAAAGATTTGTTCATTATAGCGGAGGTCATGAATTACTAACATCTGCTTACTGAACAGGAAGAAGAATCAATTTTTATGTCAACCCGCTATAACTTTTATTATGCCTTTATGACATGTATAATGTTGGAGTTGTAAAATTGCTGTCTGGGCAAAAACTTAAGGCAGTATCTCTAATATGTGAGGGATTGTTAATTTTAAAATATTCACACAAAAAGTGAAAGGATAAGAGAGAAGGATTCCAGTTATTTGCTCCTTGTTTATCGGCTGTGATTGATGTTGTTAATTTGAAGAACGCTAAGAGAAATAACTTGCTATGCTTACGAGGAGAATTAACTATTGAAGACTATCTTGTGTTATTCCATGAACTCAAGCTGTGTTTGTGACTGAGTGTCATGCTGGTTAGAAAAAACAACATGCATAATGAATACACGTCCCTCATTTTAACAATCCTTCTTTTGAAAATGATGAAAATGAATGCATTTGAAAATGTCAAATAAGCTAATAAGTTGCCAGATTCTTTATATTATTTGTGTGTGGTTACTAAAGTTATGCTTCAAAATGTGATTGCATTACGCACAAAATATTAAACAATGTGACATTTTAAAGCAAGCAAGCACAAGCACACTTAGCAAGAAAAAGTTTTAAGTGTAAGTTTAAATGTAAACAAAAAAAATTGGATAATGATCAAATAAATAAAATCATGAATTAACAAGTGTTTTTGTGGATCCTGTAGTGAACTAACTTTATACATCCACTATTTTCCTTTCTTTTATATTTATCTAACCTTTAGAAAGTACAGCACATTTCAAAAAAAGCTTTAACGCCATTTATTTGTAGATACACTTTTTTTGTGATCTATTGCAATGACATTAATTTATCTTTAAGTGTGGTTTATATTCTTGGGTCCACTGCCAGGTCAAGCTCCTGCACATATTGGCTTCTTAAAGCAAATCCTTCACAAATAAGTCTGCATCCAATTTAAAGCCCCCAAAGTTAAATTTACCCCTCTGTGAGAACAACTGTCCTGTGCCGCAGATTGTTTGAGTGTTTGTCTAATTTGTAGTGCATAGACCTTCAAATGACTTAGTATTTGTTAATTTCTTTTTCCAGAAAGTGAGACACAGTTGTCTTGGGTTTTGGACTTGGCTTCCCTCCAGCTGTGTGTCCTTCCCCTGCCATCCTTACTGGAGCTCAGGCTGTACTGGCAGGCTGGGGAATGTTTTGAATGTTAATGAAATATGTCATCGTGAGTTGTCTCAGTAATTAATTGTTCACATCACATTTTTGAAAGGCCACCAGGAAGCAGTCCCAGTAGCACTGCGGTGTGTTGCTCGTCTCAGAATAGAGCTCCACTTTGAGGCTGGAATCATAGCGCGTATATTGAAGACTAAATTGCATTACCAGCAGGCATTGCTGTGTGAACATAATAAAAAATACTGGTAATATTTGAATAAACTTAAGATAGAGTGAACTAACATTTACTGTGTTACTACACTTTTTGTTTAGCCTCCATTTTTTGCAACATAACCATCACATTCAGTGCTTTTTATTATATAAATACTGCATATTTTGAATAAAAGGTTCTACCAGGCAGCCATACACCGGGCATAATACAAAACGTGCTGCTTCACATTAAAAACATTCTGTATTTCAACTCACTCTTAAAGACAGACACTATTTTCATTCGTAAATGAATCAGTGTTTTGAATGAATTAAGTAAATGATTCAATGACTCACACATGAAAATACCCATAGCATTATCTGTATAGGTGGAACTTGGGGAGTTGGATAATTTCTTAGTGCACCGCAAAACTGCAAAAGAGGACCAATCTATTTAAAAGTTAAGCTGAGCTCATTGACCGCAGAATCAGCAGACTCCATTCAGCTCGAGCCCTGGACTTAGGGCATTTCCAAATTCACTTTTGGCAGTTTAGCGGCAGGAAAAATGGTCGGTAGGCCCAGCGCATGGTCTATAAAGGGTTGTCCTTATTCTCTAAATGAGTAATGGGTGTGTTTTGGGTGTAGTTTTTGTCCTAACCAGACGCGACGGCGACACGCAAAGTTTCTAATTTTGAAACGGTTCCTATTTCTGCGACGTCGCGGCTGACGGATCCGCCCACACAGAGATATTACACTGGTTATAAGTACACATTATTTATTTTTAGTTAAAAATAGGTCACTGTGCCACAAGCGATAACAGATAATTTACCTCAGATTTTGAAAACATTTAATATAGCGTTCATAATGAATTCTATGTAAACATACAATGATTTGGTTATGTCCTTACCCATTTCCAATGCGAGTGCAGGCCAGCAGTGTGCTTTCACAGAGAGACTCCGCCCACACGCTGTTCTGAATGGCTGTGATTTTTGTTAGACGTGTGGCGTCTCACAGTCACTTTGCGTCTAGTGTGCACAGACACACTTGCCGTCACTGGAATTTTATCGCGTCGCATGTAGACCAGTGTTGGGGAAGCTACTCTGAAACTGTAGTTTGACAAGCTACAAGCTACTCGTAAGTTAAAGTAGTTTAACAACTACAGTCAAGCTACCCATTTAGAAAAGTAGTTAGCTACACAAGTTACAATCAAAAAGTAGCTAGCTACATTGAAACTACTTTTGCTTTTTGAACAACGTATATTATAAATAACTGAATAAGTGTCTGAGGAATGTTTTAAGTAAAATATTTAGTGTTTAAAACAAGACAATGCAATTACAATTTCAAAGAGTATTGTTTTATTACACACAACACTAAAATATCTCTGACTGTTTGTCAAAAGTGCAAAAATAGCCTAAACCATTGCAAGAACGAAATATACATCCAACGTAAATTGCATGTAGAACATTTTCTCAAAAATACTGACTGAACTTGGACAAATAAGGCCATGGGTAATTAACGTTAGTTCTTTCTCCATCCTCCAAATCTGCCGACACGTCTTGCTATATAATCATAATATGGGTGTGTCAACCCACTTCTGTATGTCAGTGAACTTTTAGTCACAAGATGCGTGATTAAACAACAGGTGGCGGTAATGGCAAAAAAATTAGTTTGTAATCTAAGAAGAAGAATATCTTTGCATCGCGCTGATTCGCGCAGGCTCGACAATGTAGCAATGTAGCTTTTGCTCGCGCTACACCGCTACTTGCTGCAAAAAAGTAGTTAGCTACTGGAAAAGCTACACTGTTTAAAAAGCAACTAAGCTACTGCCAAGCTACTGAAAAATGTAGTTAAGTTAGTAGCTACGCTACTTGTAGTTAAATACTTACCAACACTGGTGTAGACACAGTGTAAAGTTAAATAAACCAACCTGAACCTCATATCCAATTCCCTTTAAAAGCCAGTTGCGCTTGCGCCATACTTAGGCACACATTACTAACACGCTCTTTAAATAACAAAAATAAATATTGCGCCATTGACTTTAGACCAGGTTTATTTCACTTGCCTCAAAATAGCAATGCTACAGGACAATGCTCCAGAACACACGTCGTTTTCAGACAAATTGCAAATACATTTGCAATTTGAACAACGTGGTGCAGGACGTGAAAATGCTAACTACGTCAGGCTTAAACTAGCAAAAAACACTTGCGTCACGCTTGGCACGGCATTGGGCCAGGTGTACCTGTATGATGACAGAGTTTCTTGACTGAACTATATAATCATTTATTGCCAACTGCTGGCCTAACAATATAATCTACTGAAAGAATCACTGCAAAAATCCATAGAACTAGTGTACAAACTGACGGTATTTATTTCTTTAGTCAAACATAATGAAATCAATCACAGTAAGCACAGCTCCAACTCACCTGCATGGACATTTCTAGTAATCCTGAATATTTTAATTATCTGTTTCGGTAGTGTTTAATTAGGGTTGGAGCTAACTCTGCAGTACAGTGAGCCCTCCAGGTAATGAGTTTGACACCCTGCGTTTTGTAGGTTTATCATAGCAATACCAAAATCTTTCCAAGTGTTTGTACCCGTGATTGGTAATATTTGCCATTTCATCACCATTGTACAGTACATTTCCAAAATAACAAAAAAGGTAAGGGCATGATACTTTTTCGTTAGAGAAACAAACCAAAACAACAGTAGAAGCAGCATGTTCTTTTCTAAAATCTAATTTTAAAGTTAAGGAACATCTTAGAACTTACAATCAAATAAAGAGCTGGCTCTTATCAAGTTATTGGCCTCAGGAAAGACTGTATCCTATGAACATGGACCAGAATGCCTTGAGTTCATAATGTGGAGGAGACAGCAGTTAAACAGTAGAGCTCCTAAAGGATGATGGAAACATTATTTAAGAGCGGTAACTACCTCTATCATTACTGGTACAAGCAGAACCATTCAGTCTTTGAATAGTCCTAATGCAAGGGCAACATAATCAATTTGTGACTGTATGTGCACTTTAGGTTTAAAGACAATCAATACCACTCCATGATAACACAATTACAAGACTGTGGCCAAAATGAAGGAGCCAACCAGTTTAGAACCCTATGCGAGGTAATACTGGATCAAATATACATTCTTAAAATGAAAGTCTTATTTTTTAAAGTCTGCTGTTGCATTTGTATTGTAGATGGCAAAAAATAATGCTTTGTGATGACGAGCTGCATCAAATTCTCAAATGCATCAAAGGACAACTTTTAAAGATTAAATTATACATTTACTGTCTATTGTTATATACTGTATGCATTTATACAATATTAAAAACATTGTACATTATAATACACTTTGCACATATCGACCTTGCATGTGCACACACATACACCAAATGTTGTATAATCTGAGTGGTTAGCACAGTAATTGTCAGATCACTGGTTTGAGTATTTCAGATACTGCTGATATACTGGGATTTTCACTTGGCACACTTTGAGCCCTTTGCCATATCTTCTCGATATCCTATTGGAAATATACATTGTTGCATGTTGATTCAGAGTTTGCTTCATCTGAAGTCCTTACAGGAGTTGGAGTCATCTATTCAAAGGTGTTGGGGCATCTGAACTCTTCATAAGAGACTGGATCCAAACTGGAGCTAACTGGGGTGCAGTCTTAAGGCCTGTTCACACCGGGACGATTTTCGTGCGTGATATTCGTCGAAGTTTCAGCGCCCCGTGACTAAACAAAGGGCGCCAATGTGAGTGTGCACACCGACACGTAAAACGCCACGCGTAAAAGCGTCATTTAAAAAAAAAAAACGCCTCGGGTTAGTTTTTTTTTAGTTTGACGCGCCACGTCAAAAACTATCCCACCAATGAGATTGCCGCTTTTGCTCACGTTTAGGAGCTTCTGAAGTTACAGTAAAACACAACTTGGGGGCGCTCAAACACAAAACGATCTTGCCGAGCACACATACGTAATGGCGAAGAAAGAAATACGCAGAGTAGCGTCGCGTCTACACTGCCAGGAAGAAATAAGGCGAGGAAGATGCAAGGCAAGATGAATGCAGAGCTGCTGGTCTCGCTGGTGTTAGAACATAAATAACTATATGACAAACACGACAGCGACTACAAACATCTTGATTAAGAGAACTGTTATGGAGTGGTTTTGCAGAGCAAATGGGCGCCATCTAATGTCAGGGAATGAATTTGCATGTTCACTCGGCTCATGCGTCACCGAAAATCGCTTGGGTGTGAACACAAAAACGTGTTAAAAATGCTGGCGAATAACGTGCTCCGATATTCGTCCCGGTGTGTGTGGCCCATCAGATGGCCATCCAGCCCAAGGGATCTGGAGAGGTCATCATTTCGATTGGCACATCAATTGCCTTTGAATTGATAGCTTTATTTCTTGCCCTGAAGTACTTTCTCCAGCAGTTAGGGCTACCATGTCGTAGTATGGGTGGACAACACTCTGGTATTTGCTTACATAAACCACCATGGCGGTACTGCGTTTGCGCCAACTGAACAGGCTTGTGCAGCAGGTTCTGCTTTGGGTTTAGGACAGATTCCTCTCCTCTCTCGATTTACTTTCCAGGGCATATGATTGTGGGAGAAGAGCTGTTATAATGGCTTATTTTTTATCAGGTATTTTGTCCTTGTCTTTATATGAATGCATTAGTGAGAGTGATTGCTTGTGAAGTAATTCTACCCAACTAATAGTGCAGCTGTTGGTTTTACCTGATAAATCACAGAACATTGTTGACAATACATTTATGCGCTACTGAATGATTCTGAGCATGCGCAATCTTCACGTGATGAATGTTGGTGTCTGTGTGCGTAATGCAGCAGCAGTTTAAAACGGCGAATAAGTTATGAGTACAATAAGCTTTAATAAACTTGTGTTCTCCTGATCAATTCTGAGCATCCAGATGGTATAATCAAACATGTCTTGTGGAGCGCTTTTGGAGTATGCATTTATTTGTCATTTTAATTGTTTGACTTACAAGATTTCTTATCCTGTTGCACCCTCTATAGGCCATGATCAGTGACTATTCGACATCAAGCTTAAAGAGTCATAGCAAAACATTAAAGTCGACTAGTCTGTGCCAGGGCCGGCGCCACAGGGCGGCTCCCGCTCCCTCAGATCACCATGAATGTTAACAGGATTTTACTGATAAAATATGCTATTTAAAAATCACATTCTGCCATTTACATTTGCACATTTTCTTATTTTTGTGAATATTAACCTAAATTAATAATATTTTAGTTAACCCTTTCACACGTAAGTTTAAAATTTTCAAACTGTGACCTCCCAGCGTGAGTTTTTCAAGGCTACTGTTATTTAGAACCTGTCACTTTAATGTTTCCATGGTGACGGTCATCGCTTGTCACATGACAGAGTGCAACTACAACACAGAGTGCAACTACAACACATAGTTATCTTTATGATTGATTAAGCGTTGATATTTGGTTTACCGGGTGATCGCTGAATGTGTTAAAGTCATTGATTTATAGTTGACCTGGAAACGCACGCTGTTGTTGAAGTCATCAACATATAGTTGACCGGGAAATATGATTGAAAATGCATCGACATATAGTTGACTGGGAAATAAGATTGAAAATCAATAGATTTTTGGTTGAAATCTTGTACATTCATTCAGTGATGGAAAATGAAACAATACAGCATATGGTCTTTATGTATCATATCATCACGGCCAGAAAAAGACTGTTAAATTGCATTTTGTAAAGGTGATTTAAATGTTCATACAACTTTTCACTTGACCCAGGTGAATTTGAAACCACCTAAAACATTTGCTGGGTTGAGCTATTTCAATTACTTTTGTTTGATTTGTTCGTTGCAAAGGCTGAAAGTATGCATTTTGCCATTAAACCTGATTTGTGACAAGTGTGCAATGTTGATTTGTTGTGTGGCAGATTTAGCCCATTTTCCTGATTTCTCTTGACAAAAGCTAAAAGTGATCTTTACTGAGAGCGAATGAGACTGCAAATAAGAACCCATTCAAGGGATAAGCTTGATTCACTTTCTCCATGCCATGAACATGTCATCTATTGGCAATGTTGGTGGTGTTTTCAATATTGTGAAAAAAACTTTTTTTTTGTATTATATTATAGAGCAAATTGTGTAATTAATTGTATTTAACCACATATAAATAGTTATAGAGAGAAATTTTTTTTTATGACAATTTGTCTTTCAATATGTGTAAGGTATAGCTTGAAAACGAGCATTTTCTGTAAATAGTTATTACGTAAATAACTTGGAAATAGTTAGACAATGTGCATATTGCTCCGTGCCAAAAGTAAGATGTTAAATAAACGGTAAAGCTGGATTCCATTTTATAATTTGTAATAGAAATCTACACTAGTCAGGTTAGGATTTACGCTTGCCATCAAAATCATTCATTCATTAAATATGTAAGAATGTGGGTTCCAGTGTTCTGATGACAAAATAATAACATTGTCATTTTCAGATACACAGGCTCGCTTTCAACGGTCTACAAACTTTATAGACAATGACAGTTTCTAAAATGTCTTGTTTTGTGTATATTGTTTGGGAGTACTATGTTGAGCCTAGACTAAAAAGAATGCCAGGAGAAGCTGTTTGTTGATGATCTGGGAGCATTTTTTCTTGTTCATTTAATAATACAGGCTTTGGACTGTGGTTGTAGTTTTTGGATCATTTAGAGAGGAAATTCTATAAGAGACCAAGTGGTCCAGAGTGGCTTTGTATATAGACTTTCCCTCATTTAATCCACTACTGTCTTCCAGCTGAATCCTTGCTTCTGAATGAATGGCAGTAATTACAGTTGTCTGAACATTTTCCTCTTTTTGATAGTTTTGTTACAAACATTGAAAGTGATTTTGAATGAACAAATGAAACTCCAATGACCTCTATGAATAAATAACGGTGGATGATTATCCTTTGTTTCTAAAGGGAAAAAAGTCTGTTGTCCTGAAAAAGCCTGCTCCTATGAGGACAAATTTTGAAACATAATTCAAAGCATGTATTCAAAGGGGCCATATATCACAAGGAATCAATTTGTCCTTGATCTTTTTAGATAAAAGAAGCATATATGGAAACATACTGTAACTTTCAGAAGATAAAAGTCCACAGATATTTTTTTAAAACTAAACAGCAAAAATATTTCATTCTAAACTTTTGCAACTTTCTATAATGGCTAAGATTTGTTCTTTTATCCCTACACAGAAGAGCTAATGGTTTATGGATAAAACATGCTATTCTGGCATGTGTAACATTTGCATATCCGTCGGTATATCCTACATAGTTTGTTTGTAAGAACATGTATTGTTAAGATTTATTTCAAAGAGAATTCTCCACATACATAACAGTGTCAACTCTGTAAACAAACAATAACAACTGAACAGCAACACAAGAGGAACTTAAATACACTGTGATAAACTGGGTGGCAAACAGGTTTGTGAGAATTAATGAATTGTCACTGCAACTTACGGTCCTTGATAAATAAACTAACTTAAAAAAAATTTTCTGAATTGCTAAAACACATTTTTTCAAACCATCACCCACTTTCTCAAAATCTTAAACACAAAACGTCAAAACCAAATATTCAAACTACATTCAGAGAACCTCCGACTCCTCTGTCAGAATCAAACAAGTGCCTCAACCATATTTATCTGTGCATTTTATCACACACACACACACAGCGAGTCAATATTATAAACAGATCATTCATTAGACACCACATCAAAAAGATAGAGACTAAAACAGTATAGCCTATTGTAACAAAGTAAACACGTTTTGGAACTACATAAAATAAATGCTTAATGGTGCCGTATGGAATAATTGAGGTATAAATATCCAAAAAATGAGCTACACGCATCAAAAGAATGTGAAGAAATAAGTGCAATGATGTCATTAAAAAACTGAAAAGTTATAGTGCTGCCGAGATATAAACCTAAATTAGCATGCTAAATTACTAGCCCGGCCCGTCATGTGCCCTTAATACCAGTTTCGGCCATGGGAGGCAGTATGCTAGCCAATCACTAGCCAAACTGCAGTAGTACACGAGTAAGTCGCGGCGGCGCGCGCGCGCACGTGTGTGTATACTTGAACCTGTCCTGATGTCAGTTGTGTGGAAATACAGCCCACTGCTACATTTCAGTTCAAGGAAGAGTTCAAAAAATTATTGGTCGACATCATGCATGAGGAATACATTTTGGTAGGTTGTAGTATACTGTATCTTTCAACAGTGTTCGTGTTCTTTTTCCATTAGCTAGTAGAGATGGTCGGTTCACGTGCGCAAAGGATCTGTGGTGTAACATGTACAAGCGCCAAAACGGTATTTATAGTTTGAATTGCGTAATAAAATTGACAGAATCTGAGAGCTTAACTAACCTGCTTGCTAAGTGTCAATTGCGTGTGTCTCACAGTGAAATCGTAAGAGCTCTGAGGACTGTGAGAGCTCTGCACGCGCGCAGCGAATCCACGGTAAAAACCGAAGTAGCCCATCTACTTTGAGTTTCGCTCCTGCCTCAAGTGTTGGAACAAATCAGGGAAATTGGATGCTCAATGCTCCTTGTGGCTCCGCTCTGGACAAACCAAGGAGAGACCATCTCTCTCAGGCCCAGGGCTCGATCTGGCATCCTCACCCAGAGCGATGGGCACTATACGCATGGGCTATCCACGGGAACCCGCAAACCTCCCAGAGGGAGTGTTAAACACAATCACACAGGCTGGAGCGCCATCTACCAGACAACTCTATACCTCAAAGTGGTCGGTGTTTGCTGGCTGGAGCAAAGCCTGAGGCCTTTTCACCCATAGACAGCGGGGTGATGGAAGTGCTCTCCTTCTTTCAAGAGCTGCTGGATCGGGGCAGAACCCCATCCACGCTCAAAATTTATGTGGCGGCTATAGCTGGGTGTATAAAACCCGCGACTGGCCAGTCACTGGGGAAAAACGATCTGGTCATCCACTTCCTAAAAGGAGCAAAGAGGCTGAATTGACTCTGAGCTGTGGTTCACTTTGGCGATGTAAAACCAGTGATATCAGCCCATCGAGCTAAAGTTGGTATGTTGGTAACTTGATGCACCTGACGTTGCTGATTGGATGGGGTTCGCCTGTGATGCTTATAAGCAATCTCTTTGTTGTTTCACACCACGCACTCACTGATGATGGCTTAGGCCGAAACGCATCTGTGTGGACATGGACATGGACCAAACAAAGGAAAAAACCCTCTGCCAGATCCAGCCTTGACAACATTCTCTACACCTCTTTCTCATCATCTTCTTCCTTGTTCACCACCTCTTACATATACTCTTCCTCCTCTCCCTCTTATATTGCTTCAACCGATTGTTGGTGCAACATTTTGAGTCAATTTTGGCACTCTGAACTGACTTTGTATTGCAAAAAATGTGTACACACTATTAAAACAAATGTGTTGAAAATAACACATCGTTTTCAACACATGCTCTGAGTGTGCTCAGTGACAACACATATTGTGTTAAAATACAACACAGAAAATGTGTTACTTTAGTTAACAAATTAATGTGTCTTTTTTTGTATACATCTAACACAACTGTATGATATAGATTTATTTTATTATAAAACATAATTGAAAAAGCTAGATCAGAATACAATAAGCACAGTTATAATGAAATCACACTGAAGCATGAAATACGGTTCACATACTGTTTTTTTTTTTTTGTTTTAACATGGAATTCATACTGGAAAAAATGTCAAATGTTGATAAAAATGTTGGGAAAAAAGAGTTGTGAGAGCATTTCGAAACATTAATCATATAAAACATGTATAAAACACTTCAAATAGTTCAAATATTATAAAACTCGTATGTTAGATACTGTAAAATACAATGTCGAATAGAACAAAGTCTGAAACCATTTCCAAAATAAGACCTAACTTTCTCAGCAGTTCTAAAATATAAGTATTAATCTTTTCTTGTAATTTTGACTACAGATTAATGTTAGGTTTTGGATATCAGAGAGTGCATATTTAAATGCCAAATCAACTGTTTTGTTTGGCCAAAAATAATTTGCAAGCACTTTGGACAGGTATACATGGTCTGTTTCAATAAGGCACGAGACTGCAATTTAGCAATCAATTCCATAACCTTTGATCGTTTGCTAGTGGACTGGGACAGTCCTGAGAACTACTATCATATTGTAGACTATCAAATGAGAACATACTATCAAATGAGAACTACTATCATATTGTTTATAATACACATTTCCAGACATGTTCAGTATGTCACTTCCTGCGATCTTACTGATACACTGAAACTGTTCAGTCTAGTTCACTAACCGTTTCTGTTATCATATTATATATTCACCTGTGTTGACATTGCTGATTGTGAAAGATACACGAATACAGTTAGAGAAATGGCTTATGCTATATAACATTACATGTCGGCTTAATGCAGTTTCTGTAACATTATCATGGACGAGCACAGAACATTAGCTCAACATCAAGTTGATAAAAGTAGGCTATTATTGTACCTGCAGTGGGAGTTTACATTAGTTTCCAGCATGTTGTGTGATGCTTTCGCCTTTGCGTTGAAAGTCTCTGTGCGGCCGGTAGTGAATGCTCGCTCTTGAGATCGATCATGCACACGAGCACGAGCGCTCTTGTTGCATTCTGAAACATCACCGCTAGAGGCCGCTAAAATGGCATACAGCACCTTTAACAAATTATAAAATGCAATGTTTGTGTAAGGTTCTCTGTAGCTTAGTTTAACATGTATGACCAAGGCTGGCATATCCAGAAATCTGGGATATTCCTTGAAAATTTGACCAAAGATTGGCGATTTGCACATGTGCAGTCCTATCAGCTTATTTTTTTTTTTTTATGTTCTCTCGATCAGATTACAAAAGGAATAAACTACCCCTTTCAATCAATCGAAATTCCAATCGGATCAAGATCAGTCAGATCGATTAAGGTGTTTACATGAAGGTTTTTTTTATGACTCCTCCATCTAAAGGATCCTGTGTGCTTCTACCAGTATGATATATTTGGAATTGTCAAGCTCCTTATAAATTAACATTGAAGTCAACAAATTCTTGAAAATCTTTGTCAAATCTCAGTATTAGATCAATAGATACTTGTTGAGAGAGCTCCGTTTTGGCTGATTTAATCAGTTCTCCAACACTTCAAATTGTGAATAGTTTTGTCCATGTTTCCTTCTCATCTATGAAGACAGTCGTGAGTTTTTAGCCTAGAAATCTAGACGCCCTAGCGGCAGCAAAAATTATTTTGCTGCAAAGTGTGGTCTAGCAACTCTCCGTTGACTTTCGAAGTGTAAAATCCTAACTCTGGTCTGGCCAATCACATCATGTATAGAGTTGGTGGGCGGGCTTAAAACAGATGACGGCAGAGTTGTGATGGTTCTCGCCGTGATTTCCATAGGTGATTTCCCTGCTACTTAAAAACAAACAAGACGCTGGCGAACAGCGGTCTTTCGATTCGGCTTTGGCCGCGACTCGGATGACTTGGAGTTAAGAACGTAACTTAAGTCATTCTAAAAAGGAAGATGTGTTCAGAGTTTTGACGACCGGATAAGGCAAAAGTTTAATATATCAACTTGCTCCGCTGGAGAGAAAACCATGGGGAAAACGCATGGGACTCACTCAGACACAGCCATCATCGCTCTGGTTGGTTAGCGCTATCCTATGGTGTGCAGAGGGATAATGAAAGACAACCTTTTATCCCACCCCCTGGATTGAGGTATGCCAATTGTGAGTTCCCAGACCTAACATCTTGATAGGTCTGGTTTGCCAGTGCTAGTGAGTTTTAGCAATCCAGAAAAACTGTCATTTGTTACAAGAAAAAAGGTATAAATTTACAGTGTGCGTCAGGAGATAAAATAGCTCACTTGATTGCACATAAATTCTCAAGGTTCTGATGTAGAAACACCTACACATCCTCTTGGTCATCTCCTGACTGCATCTGCAATCATGAATCCAGCATCTCTGGTTGTCATGGTTGCATAACAGCCTGTGCACCCACAGGAAACTTAGACATGACCATCACAGCTGTAGAAACAGTAGATTTTGCACGTTCCCTCCATAGCCGTGAGTCTATCAGATAATTACAGCTTTGCAAAACATTTCCCTCAGCCCAGAGCAAGCAGCTTTCCATTACCTGATCTGAAGCTCTGCTGTCATTTACATGCATTCAATCCTCATCCCGATAGCACATTCGTCTCTCTCAATGAGATAACCTTTTTTCTTTTCCCAAAAAAGCCTACAGAGAAGTGCTGAGGGTGACATAACCTTCACAACAGAATCCTTGCCTGCAGGCTCCGCCATGTCATGTTTCATTATTGCCATTTCCCATCTCTACCCAGTGGCTTACGAGCTAATCTCTACTATTCTATATCAACTATTTTGAGAAACATATTTTGTTATTTCTGGCGAGTGTTGGGTGCGACACAGAATGTCAGGCATCAAGAGAAGGGTCGGCCTTGTGCGCTGATTGGATTTTCAGATTTGATGGATATATGATTCTAAGCTTCTGAAGCCTTGTGTATTAGACAGGCATTCTGCAAATGCAGTTGTGTAACTGAAAATCCAAAGCCACAGCCAATTTGCAATAGGAAGAGCTACCAAAACATTTTGCCCAAGGCCAGAATAACTTGGATTCCACGGAGAGCTTTATAGTCTGTTTCTTTCACGGTTGGAAAGGAGCCACACACTTTCTCACCTGGTGTGTACTGCTATCATGGAGATTGTAGACACTGACGTACATATTTGCTGGAACCGGCTAAAATTAGATTACATATCAAGTGTTAAAGCAACAGTTAAAGGGGTCATGAACTGGCTATTTAAATTGAATGATATTGTTGTCTGTGGTCAACTTATGACGATCGCTTGGTTTTTGCATTCAAAAACATCAAAATGAAAAAGTAATAGGCTATTTTCTGCCCTGGTTTCAAGCCCAGCTCAGAAACGCTAGGTTTTTTTGGGCGTCTCGCACTGAAGACTTGGAAAGTAAATGCCCACTGCTGTGAGTGGATAACAGTTTGCATATCATCATTCTTCTGCTGGGGTGGTGTTTTATCCTCTTTGACGTCATAGTTTCCCACTTTGAAAAATGAGTTGTTGGCTGAGCTGAGTCAGGCTGATTTTTACAATCAGCCTGAGTTGGCCGATATTACATACTGATTAGTTAACACATCTTCCTTAGTAGTTAACAGTAGTGAAGAAGTAGTTAATGAAGAATTACCTATTAGTTCGTCAATAATTCCTTATTAATTCTGAAGTAAGTAAGATACAGTATTCTAAAGTGTTACTGTGATGTCTTAGTGTATTACCAACAGTAACCTTGGAAACGGTGGTCCCAGCTCTTTTCAGGTCATTGAGCAGCTCCTCCCATGTAGTTCTGGGCTGATTTCTCACCTTTCTTAGGATCATTGAGGTGATCTCACCATGAGGTGAGATCTTGGAGCCCCAGTCCGGAGGGAGATTGACAGTCATGTTTAGCTTCTTTCATTTTCTAATGATTGCCCCAACAGCGGACCCTTTTTCACCAAGCTGCTTGGCAATTTCCCTGTAGCCCTTTCCAGCCTTGTGGAGGTGTACAATTTTGTCTCTAGTGTCTTTGGACAGCTCTTTGGTCTTGGCCATGTTAGTAGTTGGATTTACTGCTTGTATGGAGTGGACAGGTGTCTTTATGTAGCTAACGACCTCAAACAGGTGCATCTAATTTAGGATAATAAATGAAGTGGAGGTGGACATTTTAGGCTATGTTTACACGGAAACGATTCTGAAGAGAAAACGCAAAAGTAGCGTTGCGTCATCACTTTTTATTCTGCGTTTAGACGAGCGTTTTGTGTGGGAAATTCGCGTGCAAATGGTGACGCAAAAGTCTGTGAAATTCAATGTAATATGCACTTCAGGCGGCTAGGAGTGCATACTACAACACCAAGTCCACGCGCCTGCGTACAACCTTCACTGTCGAGCAGACTTTTGCGTTTTTACCCTTACACGGTAACGCGGCGGTGGAGCGTTTAAGATTTCCACTCTGGAGGGTGGTTTCACTTTTTTGCGTTTTTAAGCCTCAAAAACGCCATCGCCGTGTAAACGAAAGGCACATCCGAAAAATATTTTTACGTTTTCACCCACGAGCGTTCTTGTTTAAACGGCCTTAAAGGCAGACTAACAGCTCTTTGAGGGTCAGAATTCTACAGTAGCTGGTAGACAGGTGTTCAAATACTTATTTGCAACTGTATCATACAAATAAATAGTTAAAGGGGTCATGAACTGGCTTTTTAAATTTTATATTATATTGTTGTCCAAGGTCAACTTATGACGTTCGCTTGGTTTTTGCATTCAAAAACATCAAAATGAATAAGTAATAGGCTATTTTGTACTCAAGTTTTGAGCCTACCTGAAAAACGGTCAGTTTTTATGCGCGTGTCGCACTGAAGACTTGGAAGTAAACGCCCACTGCTGTGAGTGGAGAACAGTTTAGCATATTATAATGAGTTTAACTCACCCGTCGGTACACGTGGGAGAAACGTCCAATGTGGTAAAATGGCAACCGGAATGATTCTCCCATACATGTTCGACCCAGAGTCCGTGTGTTGCACAATTCCTGTCAGGTCCAACATAGACGGCACAGCACGTTATTTACTCTTAGTCGGTCTGCAAATCCAGTCTTGTTTACAAAACAATCCTCAGTGAAATGAAGCGAACAGACGGACGATGTTTTACCCTCATCAGCTGGAACGTCATTAAAAATAAAGTTTATCCATGCAGTCCTATTGGAATCCACAGGAAGCTTATGCAGCGACTGTCTTCTTCCACAACCAGGCACTGCACAATATTCTGTATTGCTCCGGTTTGTCATCAGGAGGTAGGCATGTAAGTTAACGTTACTTAGCTACAGCATCATGCGTGTAATGAGCGGAATCGGATGGGCAGGGCTAAACCGGTCGTCTTGAAGCAGGCGTTGATCTTCTTCTGCGGGGGTGGTGTTTTATCCTCTTTGACGTCATAGTTCCCCACTTTGAAAAACGAGTCATTTGCTGAGGCTGGTGTCAATACAAGCTTTTATTGGACTAACAAGGACGTTTTCAGTTCTTAAACTTACAGGACAGGGCTCCAAACAAAAAAATCAATTAAGGAGCCATTGGCTCCTAAAGGGGAAAAAACAGGCGCCAAATAATTTTTTTAAGAGCCACATGACAATGCACTTACTTTTAGTCACCATGTCTCTCCTCTTCTTACAGTTTCAGAATTTTCATCTTTTGAATGTTCTGGGAACTGAATGTCACTTCCGACTTTTGAACTATATACAGTCAAATGATTTTTTTTTTTTTACGCAGTATCTGAGCCAGTCTCACTACCACTGACTGTAATTATGTCCATATCACTTGGCCACTGAGTAGTTTGGCTGTCTTCTCTTGTTTTTTTGCAGAAAGACAGCATTTAACACATGGTTCAGGATCAAACTGTTCAAGTGATGGGCCAGTGTTGATCCTGATCAAATTATATATATGCCATAATTATAATTATAATGCGATATTATAATATGCCATAATTCATACATTATGGCATATTATAATGCAACTTATTAGGCCTATATTTATACAAGAGCAAAGTATGCCTATCAACAAGACTGTACCACATAGGCTAGATATATAAAGGCTATCATGATCATTTTGCCAATAATTAAACATTTGTTTAGTTTACTATGTTTTACTTTTAAATTTCAACAAATAAAACATATAACATTCAAAAGTCATTGGCTTAGAGACTGCATTTGAAGAAAAATAAACAACAGTTTTTCTGTAACCTTGTGCGAACTTACTCAATAGAATTAGACTTCTAGAATGTTCTTTCAAGTGCAAAAAATATTTTTAATTTAGTAGTTTTTCTTATCATAGCCTACAAATCATGTCTTGGGGAAACTCCTTTTCCTCTATTTACTGAAGCCTAACGTTATATCTAAAATGCTCTTGAACAAAACATTTGTTGTGTCTCATGATCATACCTCAGCCAGACAACTCCTGAATCCAGGACGTTTTGAAATGTCTTTCAGCATGTTGTTCATTGACTGACACGGAAAGATGCGTTTCTAGCATTCTCAAGCGCGCTCGTACTGGCACCGCTGCTGGAGCTGTGTCATCCGTGCTGGCGATTGACAGAAATGAGGATTGCTTGAAATCAGATATTTCTTCGCTTTGACATTTTTATTCTGACGCGGAAAGATTACACTCGCTTTACCCGTTCATATTTTGGCGCTTTCTCTCAGTGACGTTCACACAAAGCATCTCATTTCATGACGTTCACATAAACAAATGAAGTGATAGGCTACTGGTTATAAACCATGCACGCAGGATGCAAATTTTACAATCAAAGGGAGTAGTTAATTTGTTGTCGCCAATGGCGACCTTGACTGAAATTTCACTCGCAAATAAATATATTTGGTCGCAAATGCGACCATTTTAGTCGCAGTTTGGAGCCCTGCAGGATATTCTTATGATATTAGCTCAAGGAAAATTTGATTTCACAGTTCATCACCCCTTTAAAAAATCATATATTGTGATTTCTGGATTTTTTTTTTTAGATTATGTCTCTCACAGTGGACATGCAACTACGATGACAATTTCAGACCCCTCCATGATTTCTAATTGTCAGCACTTGCAAAATAGCAGGGTGTTCAAATCCTTATTTTCTCACTGTATGTGTCTTGCCACTATTGGGCAAACCTGTCATTACAACAATTAGCCTGAAAATAGCTTAAAATATCATTATGAACAACGCAGTAACGAGCCGCTGACTTTAGACTAGTTTTTTCTGGTCAGTGGCAGAATTGTTTTCTGGAACTTCAAAAATAGCATTAGGAATGTTTGCGCCAAACACACACGACGTGCGTCTGTGGAGGGAAAAGCCCGTTTTGCGCGAGGGCAAAATGATGTCCTGGAAGAGGAGTGAGACTACCCGTGCTGCTGATTCTGTTGCCTATGTATACACTCACCGGCCACTTTATTAGGTACCCCATGCTAGTAACGGGTTGGACCCCCTTTTGCCTTCAGAACTGCCTCAATTCTTCGTGGCATAGATTCAACAAGGTGCTGGAAGCATTCCTCAGGGAGTTTGGTCCATATTGACATGATGGCATCACACAGTTGCCGCAGATTCTTGGCTGCACATCCATGATGCGAATCTCCCGTTCCACCACATCCCAAAGATACTCTATTGGATTGAGATCTGGTGACTGTGGAGGCCATTTGAGTACAGCGAACTCATTGTCATGTTCAAGAAACAAGTCTGAGATGATTCCAGCTTTATGACATGGCACATTATCCTGCTGAAAGTAGCCATCAGAAGTTGGGTACATTGTGGTCATAAAGGGATGGACATGGTCAGCAACAATACTCAGGTAGGCTGTGGCGTTACAACGATGCTCAATTGGTACCAAGGGGCCCAAAGAGTGCCAAGAAAATATTCCCCACACCATGACACCACCACCACCAGCCTGAACCGTTGATACAAGGCAGGATGGATCCATGCTTTCATGTTGTAGACGCCAAATTCTGACCCTACCATCCGAATGTCGCAGCAGAAATCGAGACTCATCAGACCAGGCAACGTTTTTCCAATCTTCTATTGTCCAATTTCGATGAGCTTGTGCAAATTGTAGCCTCAGTTTCCTGTTCTTAGCTGAAAGGAGTGGCACCCGGTGTGTTCTTCTGCTGCTGTAGCCCATCTGCCTCAAAGTTCGACGTACTGTGCGTTCAGAGATGCTCTTCTGCCCACCCGTTGTAACGGGTGGTTATTTGAGTCACTGTTGCCCTTCTATCAGCTCGAACCAGTCTGGCCATTCTCCTCTGACCTCTGGCATCAACAAGGCATTTCCGACCACAGAACTGCCGCTCACTGGATGTTTTTTCTTTTCGGACCATACTCTGTAAAGCCTAGAGATGGTTGTGCGTGAAAATCCCAGTAGATTAGCAGTTTCTGAAATACTCAGACCAGCCCTTCTGGCACCAACAATCATGCCACGTTCAAAGTCACTCAAATCACCTTTCTTCCCCATACTGATGCTCGGTTTGAACTGCAGGAGATTGTCTTGACCATGTCTACATGCCTAAATGCACTGAGTTGCCGCCATGTGATTGGCTGCTCAGAAATTAAGTGTTAACGAGCAGTTGGACAGGTGTACCTAATAAAGTGGCCGGTGAGTGTATATGTATATACAGCCCGTTCTCATCCCAAAGCGCCATATACAACGCTTTTGCAAAAGGGTGAATATCCAACGCACATGGCACCCTTTAGCGCCAAATGAGACGTAAAAATAAAAAACACTTTTGCTTTTGTCAAAATATTGGCGCCTTGGGATGAGAATGCGTTGGTATATAAATAAAGAAAGTAAAAATGTCTAAAGAACAAAAGGTATCCATTGATGGAGGATGCAGCTCCTCACTGTCACCATGTCTGTTAAGCTCCAAAACAAAAAAAAATGCAATTAAGTTCTAAAAGTTTTTTGACTTGACTTTAGTTTTGATTAGTTTTGCAAAGCAACCTTACAAAATGTTGTCTTGTTTATTAACGTGAACCTGCTCTCTCTCAAGGTTTTTTCCATTTACTTCTGATGCTGAAACTTGCATTTTTTACTACTGAAGAACTAAAAACTTGTCATAGAACTTGCACAAAATTATTTCACTCATGATTCGAGTCTTGATGCAAGTATGAAAGTGTAGGAATTCTTAGATGTTCAGAGACACACATCCATATTTAGATGTTAGAAATGTTACTTACATACCAGTGTATAAAGTTTCCTCTTCACACATTCAAATGAAGGAAGTTGTTTGAAAACTTTTCAATAAAGAACTTGTCAGGCTACAGAAAAAAAAGTATATAAAAAGTTAAATATAACAAACTTTGCTTTTTGATTTGAATAAGATCACCTAAGAGCATGCTAGGGGGCCTGGAGTAGATTGTACAGAGGCCGTAAGCAGGAATGGACGCCTGTAATCCATGCCGTGCTGCACCAGGCTTTAAGTGGAAATATAATGACAACCGTTCTTCACCGTTCTTAGAACCGTTTCGGCTATTGGTGGAAAAGCAGCTACTGACAGTTAACCTTTTAAAATTGGGGTAAGCTTGTTCCACAGCCTCTGTTCATGGTATGGTCTATGTTTACTATGTGCAACGATGACAGAGCAGACTCAGTTAGACAGTTCGCCGCTCTTCTCTGAAGTTTTCTCCTTTGAAGCGATCCATGAACTATGTCTTTGATCTCTTTCACTCCTTCTGTCATTCTATTATATAGTAAAGACGCTATAAGTGTCCATGTGTGCTTTCCACACACATTAAGTGATTTAACCACTACCATTTGGATGTGTGAACTAAGTGATGTTGAAGGAATATTCAGGGTTCAGGAACAAAGTCTAGCTCAATTAACATGATTTATAATCTAATGCTCGACTTGTCTTTTTGAAAAAAAAAAAATATATAACAAAAGCAAAAATAAATGGTTATGTTGGGGCAGTTAAAATGTAAATTATGTCAAATGTAAAACCAAAAGTGTGCTTTACAATTTTATAAAAGCGCTTCTTGCTACATAACACTTTACTCTGAAGTGGTGTAGAACCGACATGACACTTTCATAATCAGTGACATGACACAGGTTTTATGCAACTGTCATTAAGTGTCATTCACTCAGTTATGACATTTTTTAATGCAAATAAGACATTGTTTGAGATGTCTTTATGACAACTTGACATAAACCAATAAATGATAACCTGTCTGCATCTTGAGTAACTTCAAGTTGTCATGACAAAGACAACACAACCTGTCAAAATGAACATTGACATAGCAGATTAATGATCAAACTTTAGAAACCACTTAGCTTTATGGGTTAATGACATTAAACGGTACATGTGGTTGATTTTGACATTGGTGTCATAAGGCCATTTATAACATTTTAATGACGCATTCAATTTGTAACATTAGTTGAGGTCAAGAAAAATATTCATGACACAGTTATAATGAATTCATGACAGCTAAAGTCAAAACCAACCACATGACCTTTTAATGTAATGATAACCCATAAAGCTAAGTGGTTTCTTTAAGTGATAAGTAATCTGTTATGTCATGTTTATGACATTTAAGACGTTCATGATGTCACTGGTTTTGTTGAAGTTGTTAATCTCAAACAATATCATATTTGCCTTAAAAATGTCATAATTGAGCGAATGACACTAAATGACAGTTGTCCTAAACACGCATAAAACCTTCTTCATATTCATGACGTCATCATTATGAAGGTGTCATCATGTCAGTCTTATGCACACCCCTTCAAGTAAAGTGTTACCGTACATTACTTGAGCAGTAAGACTGTTTAAATCTTCTCTATTTTTTGAGGAGACTCAATAAAATAATATTTTTTTTAATAAAACAGCTTTTTAAATCATCTTTAGCTTAGTTTGAGCTTTGAACTAAGTGTTAAATTTCAATAAAACTAAAATATGACATATAGCATAAACCAGTGAACAGCACAGAAGTGATAATGATTTAAAGTTTTATTCTTTTTTTAATAAATTCAGTAACCCAAAATGTGGTGTTTCACCTCACTCCTCACAATGCGCATCTTATCCTTGATCAACACTTTTTCTCGGTGTCTAACAGCCAAATCTGACACTCACAATCTTGAGAAAGTCTCATTAGTAGACTGAGGGAATGTGTGCGGAAGATGTGATGTCTCTGCACTCGGAGGGTTTAATTAAAGAGAAGAGAAGACAATACAATTCATGGATGACAACTGCACCTGTCTTAATAAGCTTCTTCTCATTAGAGGAAATATCTAATATATGTTCTATACTATACTATACTGTATATCTAATGTTTCAAACAACTCATAGACACAATCGTAAAGTCAAAGAGATCTCTTTAACAGCTTAATTGTTTCTTCTAGACAGCAATGCATGTATATCAATGCATTCTCCACTCAGCTCAAGGACAATACTATTATAATCAAAGAATTCAAAAATTGTATCCCTGAAAACTTACATTTGATCACAAAAAATGACAAATTTAAACATTTTTTTCTTGAAAAAAATATCATAAATTGCTTAATGCCTTAAAATAGCTTGAATGTAACTTAAAGGTACACCCATTGACTCATGAACATGCAAATTGGCCCCGCCTCCACTCACTCACAGGTCGACGTGATTGGTTACAAGGTATGTGATGTCAGAAACACCAGCGATTTTGGTTTTTGGTTCACTGCAGTTTTAAAGAGAAAATATTCAACAATGTTGTTAACTTATGAATTTGCACATATTTTGTCTTAAAGCACATTAAAAACATCACATAGACATACAAACATTAAAAGCTTGATTTTCACCACAAAGGGAAAGTGATGTTTGTATTATCCCTTTAAAAGGCATAAAGCCTTTTGTTTAATATCCAATTTATTTAATAAGATTAAGTATTGTACAAATATAACAAGCTACTGACAATGCAATAGACCTGATTATGAATTATGAGGATTATTTGAACTATGTGAAAAGATAATCCTAAAAAGAAAAGAACAATCATAGTTTAATCTGTGTTCACTTGGAAATCATTTTGAGAACACAGACATACATGATGCCGGCATTATCAACGCATCGAATGCACTTCATGTTTAATCCCACTGAACAGTCCTCAATTTTTCTGGCTAGTAGTTTCATATCTCTGTGGTACAGGTAACATTTATTTTTCTGCCAAGGCTGAGTGTATTTGAATTCACCGTTTTCCCTCATGCTGCTTTTCCTTCTGTTGTTTCACAAACCATTATTATAGGTGGAAATTGGCCAGCTCTGAGACTGTTTACACTTTTGTCTGCACGAAGCAAATAAACAAATATTTATCCAGGATGTTGACATTATCCTTATCTCTTGTGTTTTATGCCAGCATTTAGACCTGAGCAGAAGAACTGAGCTAATTTTTATTTTGTGCCAGCCTGATAAAGGTCTCTTGTCAGATATAATTGTACCTATGGGAGGTAGTACCCAAACGTGGGCCGTGAACCATTAGCTATAATGAAATTCAGAAATTCAAATGTAAAGAGGTCTCAGACATTGGAATACAAATTTCAACAGGCATCGAACTGTGTAAACCAAAATACTTTTGCAAGATTGGAGGCATGCGTAGAAGACCCAAAAAGTGTTCTCTCTGTTAAGTATTCTTTGATAAATGTGCTCTTACACCAAAGGGCCATCCAATTAATTCCCTTAATGACATCAGACAGTAATAATGGCAGTAGAGTCTGAAACATAGAAAGTAATTTTAGGCCTTATTAGGGCTAATGGTTTAACCTTAGCCATGCGTGCTGGTTAATTACCAAAGGGAACACTAACAATTGGTGGCAGTGAGCCGCAGATTATTTCTGGATTCTCAATTTCAGAGATTGCAGTTGTTCTTTTGATTGATATAGTTTTCTTTCTTGAAGTTATTGTCTGACACATTTCATTGGCAGTTCTATTGTCCTGAGGCGGATTTCACTTGATTATGAACTTCCTTCAGAACACAGACAATGACTAAGATGATTCTGACTTTGCTGACAGATGTGTGATTGCTGACAATACAGACATACTGTGAAGTGCAGCCATTCCTTTATGGCATGAGCTCAAATTTCTGAATTGATGTGGAAACTAGGTATGATTCAGCACAAGGAAAATGAAACAGAAGCGATGAAGTGAACAGACATTCACCACACCCAGTCTTACTTGATTTGAATGATATTGCTTCATTTTATAGTTTTTATCTGCATTGTTTCACAATAATAACAGTAAGCAACTGACATTGATTCTCTAAACAATAGCATGTTCAGCTTTAAATAAAATGAAAGTGGCAACAGTAAAGTTTCATTATATCACATGAAGAATATGTTGAAACGTCATACTTATGGAAAATAATCTCCATAATGTTAAGGTTATTTAACAACACAAAATGATGATATTAATTGATAATCACTATTGAAGGCTGGTTAAAAAAAAATAAAACACAAGGCTATTGTTGATTTCTCATGCAATACGTTTTGATGAACATAGTAGCTTACTACAAGTTGACCAAACGATCGTGCCTGGTTTAAAGCGTGGAAGTTGTTCATGTTATAACGACTTATTGTGAATGGGTGGAACTTGATAATTGACATTTCAGGAACATCATCAAACTGATATTTGCGATATTAAAAATGTTAACATGATAACAAAATTTAAAAAGCACTATGTGATTAATGGTATACATTGACAGCATGTGGTTTGCAATAAAGCATCGATTTTGGCAATTATTCGTGATTATAAAGGCAATATTATTGTTTTAGCTGAACTTAAGGTACAAAGTTGATATATGCAAACAGTTACATTTAATAAAAAAGTGAAATCATGACCTCCCCTAAAGTAAAGAGTGAAAGTGTGACAATGGTTAGTGTTAAAATGTTATTGACAACTTTAACTTAATTTTATATACTCGAACAATGAATTATCAGTGGAAACAGAGATATTGCAACTGTTGATTTAAAGCAAATGTTAACAAAAATATATTAAAAGTTAAAAAACTGAACAAAAACTTTGATTTGTGTTCTAATCATCCCCAAAAAGATTGTTAGTTGAAGGATGAATAGCTGACACTTACACACTTGTGTTATTCCAGTTTGGTCACTTCTTTCAAAATATAATGAAATGAATTTATTCTAAGTGAATAAATGAATACTTAAATGAACACTTTATTATTGATTCATTATTGAAGAAAGAAAGAAGCATAAAATAATCATCCTGATAATTTTGTAACAAATTATTTAAAAACTAACAATGAACAGCAATATATATTTGCTGAATGTATTGGTTAATTGAAACTGACTTGTCATGTTAAAAAATAATTGAAATGATTAAAGCTTGATAATATATTTATATTGAAGTGCAGTTCAATGATTTATGATAGTTCAAAGGAATGAACGTCGTTGAAGACAATGTAGTCTGGCAGTGACGTTGCTAAACAATGCAGAGCTCGGAGCACTGAGGGCTTGAGTTGACCAAGAAACCCACCATTCGCCACAGCCTGCACCAGTGGTGACAAGATTGGATTAATGTTGATTGTTCACCAAATATGTCATAAAATGTTGAACAATCAGAATTAATCAACCAGGCGATTCTTAAAGTCTTCAACTGTGATTTTGATAAAGTCTTCGAATGTAGTCTCGCTATGGTATGAAATGATGTACCAGTGCGAATTATTTTGTTTGGCGGTCGGCCTAAAGGCTGGTCTTGTGACTTTCAAATGTTTGCTGTGTTGGTTGTAAGAGGTGCGATTTGGTATGAAGTTGTTCTGGTTCATCAGAAACAAGGTTTTGGCCACAGGTGCCATTGTTGAATGTATTTGACCCAAATTTGTAAACACATTCAGAAATGGTGTAAAACGCAGAGTTATGAACCAGATTGGTAGGGAAAAAGTCGTGATAACCAACCATGGTAACAAGATTGCAGACTAGTGAATTATTTGATTACAGAACTTCGACCATGTATGAAGGAATATTTGAAAAGCAACCAATTGAAAATGTACTGACAACAGTGTTGACCCAACAATGCACACTAAAACGTTAAAGTATTTGTTCATTCGTCATTTCAATTTGAGTTCAACTGTATTGACGGACCACTCAATGCAGTGAAGCAACTTGCATGATTGATTGATTGAAAAAATAATACTACCTAATAAAATTGACCATGCTAATAGTCATATTTGATAAATGCTATTTGTCAATCATCAAATACATTAATTATTTTGTATCAATGTGTAAACAGCTTTGAGCCAAGCATGTTGAATAAAATCAAATAGCGAAAAATTGATAAACACTCAATGATGAACATCATTATATCAATTTTATCGTTTATTGATAAAATCTCATTGAAGCATTGTCACTAGCATTGACAGCAATTACAATTGGTTAAATGAAGTATTGATGAACGTTCTTCTGATAAGAATAAAGCCAATATGAAGTGTTTTGAAGTTTAGACCACTGCTTATGCTGCTTGTATTGCTTTGGTTTCTTCAACACTTTCTAGCATTGAATCAGCAAACATCACTATTATAAAGAGCATTATCATTATATAAAAACATAATGCTCCTTTAATGAAATAGATGAAATGACTAATGCGTTATTGAATGATTTTAACATCTTCATTGTCTTTTGTTTTTCCTAAAGAATGAATGGTTCGAATTGATAAAGATATAGAGAATGGCTATGTGGTAAGGGCTGATAGTTGTTTCAGGTGAATGATAAACACAGCTCACAATCGTTGAAGTTACCTCAGTTTAATGTGAAGCACCAGGCTAGCTGCAATTTGAGCTTTACAGTGGTTATTGAGTAAAAAGGTTATTACTGAGTAAATGATTCCAAACTGGAAGAATTGTAAGATTTATGTGTTAGATGTGAAAGGGTAACAATATTAGTTACTGATTTGAACGTACAAACACAGTGATTGATCAAATGTCTTGTTTAACAGCTCAAACTTGTGATTGTGAATCAAACATCTTATGAAACCACAATTCTCAGCTGTTGACAGAAGACACTGGTTTCAGTAAGGAATATAATATAGTTTTCCCTTGAAGAGTTCTTGCCTGAACTTTACATCATTTTGAACTTTTCCATGGATTCCAGCTTTGATTATCACAGTGATGTAGGAACTGTCACAGCAGGCTTATTATTTCCACCAACATACTGCAATTAAATATAATATATTATTTAAATTGTCTTGCAATATTATGTTTGCTGTTGATTTCAGAGGTGCTGACACAATTGCCTAGAAGATTTGTTCAAGAATAAATGCTAGCCTCATGATATTTGAATTATGAATTGAGATCCTTGATATAAAGATATTAATCAAATAAGTGATATTTGAAGATAAAAATGCTAGCAAGTGGTTTCTCAATATAAATAGTTGATTGGTTTCACCAATCATTTTTCTTATTTTCAGTTGAATGACACAAAATGATTGCAAACCAAATATTGATATTAAAGTTCAAATCGCCAAGTGTATGCAAAATGAAAAAGTTTTGGGCATTGAATGATCTCACTGAAATACGCGTCATCGTAGCTGTACTGGTTTCGCCGTGATGATATTAGTCAGCTTCGATGAATGTTCTATGGTGTTCTGTTGAATGACAGTTATTTCGTCAGAGTTCAGTGAGAATTGTCGCAACGTTTCATGATGATAAGCTGAAATGGGTGGATGGGTAGTGCTGCTGGCTGTGTTCTGATGCTTGAACCATTGTTGTGCGATTCTAGAAGATATCAAGACCATTTGCAGCACTTTCTCTGCTGCAGTCGCTGCAACTTCCAAGCGGGCTCAGCCACATGAGCCCTTTGGATAGCGCGCAGGGCATTGATAATTCTCGTTCATGGATACAGTTAACATCAAGGTTGCCTATTGACATGTGTGGTAAAGATCACATGTCGAATATGGGCTTTGCAAAAGCTTAATAAACGTTCTGCGGATAAGGGCTGGTTCGAGCCATCGTGTTCAGAAGGGATGATGGTTATATGTTTTTACTTTGAAATAACAATAAATAATTGGTAATAAGTTCTGATAGCAAATATCACACAGCTTGGTAAAGTGATGCACACAGGTAATAATTTTCGTAAATGACCAACCCAACAAACAGATGATATAGACACTAATGAGATAAGTCTTCCTGCAATGAAGGCGAGAGAACGAGGACAGGTGGATACAGACCGACATAGCCAAAGAAGGCCTGTAGCGCAATATTGTCATGGATAGTACCTGTTTCGAGATTAAAAATGGCAAGATCGTGTTATAGTGACTTTTTAAGATGTTTCAGTATCATAAAACGCTAAAATCATTTGAAATATTTGTCCAACTACCTTTATTTTTGGCCATTGAATAATTCAAATACACCAAGTATTCAATAAATTTAAATCATTGATTAATTGCTGCCAGTGTGATTTGTCATCAGCCTAGTCTTAAATCAATTCAGTGCATCGCTTATGAATATTAATACGTTTGAAAACCCCTATTGAATTTTTGCTCCTTGAATGTTGATTGTTCTGATTTCCGGAATATTGATAAACAACAAATTCCGGAACTAAATTTAAGGCCATGATCATCAATTTCAGCATTGAATTCATTGAATAAAATTGTTTATTGCGTTTTGACCCAACAATTGATTTATCATTGTTACAGAAATTGATTTAAAACCATTTCTTCATGTCATTGATAAAATAATAATATTGATATGTAATTTTGATCGCCATTTCACCATGGTAACGTTGAATGCGCATCGGCACTTTCATCAATAACGGGCCTCATGATATAGCGACGTTACCCAGCGTAAACCTACCAGTGCTGCATCACGAGATAATGCCGTCACAACAGAACGAACAAAGTATTCAACTTACCATATCGCAAATTTCATTGACTAGCATTCCATGACTTTGCCAGTTCATTTCAGGATTCATTCACAAATGATTACATCAATTAAAGCCATTTTGTTGTTGTTCAGGAACAACAATGTATGATTGTTCCATTTACTTTAGCTATGTGCCAATGGAAGCGGTTTGAAGTTGGCTGCAATTGATCATTGCAGAAGCTATTCGCGGTAAAGGTGTTAGATGAACAAGAAGCTCCAAATGACGAAGCAGTGAAGCAAATGCAATGATTGATCAGAATCCTGAATTGTACCTCTTATAGCTACAATGGACACTTATATCGCTTATTTGCCTCATGTTGAAGGAAATGATTATTGATTATGACGTGAAAACGGACCATTGCGTTTGACATTTTGGTAAAGCTATATTGAAATATTGCAACGGAAAGTCTTGAAACATTGACAGAAGAACCGACAACGTTAAATGAAGCTCAATGAATTGATTGCCATTTATTTATATTATCGATCATTTGATGTACAAGAAGTTCCAAGTGAAGGATTAGAAGCGATGGTGAAGGCGATTCAGTTGAATGGAGCCTGATGAATTTTACATTACTGATGTAAAAAACCTTCATTGTTCATTGATTAGAAGCAGTGTGATTGGAAGCATGATGAATGGAAACACCTGGATAACAACCATAGCTGGTGTAAAGGTTGCATGGTAAAAAAATTACAAGAAGGCAGTGATGAAGGGTAGATTGATGATGTACCTGATCAGCCACAGTTGGCTGAATGTGAAGTTGCATGGTCAAATACAGTGGTGAAGGCGGTACTGATTTATTGATGATACATCAGATGACAGCAGGTATCATTGACGCTGTAAAGTTGTGCATGGAATTTGATGATGGTGAAGTGATTGATTGCCTCGATAGCGCCAGTTGGCTGAAGCCAAGACTTCCATGGGATTAAATGCAGTATGGTCAAAAGTGTCTGTAAGTCAATGATGCCCTAAATGAATAGTTGCATCACTCTAAAATATTAATTCTTTAACCTAAAATTAATATGAATATGATATGTTATATTATATTATATGTATATACATATATGTTAATTGATTCAAATGAATGTTGACAGTTTAAAAATGGTAGTCACTAATAATGAACAATAAAACTTTTAAATGAAAATTTTTTGCAAACATTTTAGTTATTTTCATTTCTTCATTGAATTCTTTATATGACTGAAGAACCATAGTATTAAAAGATATGGAAGACTGTGATGACTGGAATAATGTTGATATATATTCAGAATTATAAACAGAAAATATCAGGTTTTTAGCAGTAATCACATGGTACCAGGAATGTAAAACATGATTAATTCATTATATTATTAGGACACAGAATTGTAAGATGACTAAACTGTTAATAAATTTATCATATCATGATTTGACAAGTAGCATATTGGCTGTGATTTTGGTGACATGCTAAAATATGATATTGATTTCTATTGTAGTTACAATTGCTTTTATGAATGTGAATCAAGATTTTTGCTGACTGAATATGTATTTTGTACTCATAAATGTAACTTATGAAAAGCTTTGTAATTCATAAAACTTATAAATGAACTTGATAATTAATTATATTGATGTTTGCCATGATAACCTGAATGTACATCACTTTGAATTCAGATGACATGGTTCTGAGAGCTTCCATCAAAGCACAGCTCCCGATCTTTCCGGATTCAGTTCTCCCTTTTTTATGACATTCCTAACTGATTCAATTTCACTTATACAAGGTTATGGTTAGTTAGACAAATTATTGCATTTCTTTAGCCATTATTACATTGAAATCGAGTCAATTACTTGACTTCTGACACAGGTTAGAGGCATTTAAAATGAATTATATAATTAATATTCTTTATGTATGCAGACTGCTGTCGGGCTGGTACGACTGGAGACCTTGTCCTGGACCCTGTGAAAAATTAATTTTTACACTGTGAATGGAAGTTGGGGCTTCTTATTGGACAAAAAAAATGTTATATAAAAATAAGCTCTAACATCTTTGAGAAATTCCCTGCATGATTCATTAGTTTGGCACGAAAACAAACAGTCTCAGATCCTTCATTTCGTCTTTTTAGATTTCATTAAGAGAAACATTGTCAACAGGCACTGTCAACAGTTAAAATGATCTCTATAAATATGAGGAAAGGCACACAAGCAAAAAAAGTTAATGTGATAAAAATGATTCCAAGCTTTGATATTGAGCTAATGTTGGCTTATTAGAACATATTTGCCTAGCAAATTACAAAATGGTTGCAGAGTGGTCACTGCAGATTTCACTGTTTTTGTTCAATAATTCTTGGCATGTAGTTTCAGAATTGTTGGTCTTGAAAATGGTTTTAGTAAGTTCTTTAAAAAGTAACAAACCGCTGGAAAGGAAAACAACAACAAATTCTATTTAATTCAGTTTAGTAGATGGCGAGGAGAATAAATAGAACAAACAGATTCTTCTGCTGTCAAAAAAGACCTAGCTCTTACATGTGTGTCCTTTAAAATTTCAGAAGAGATCTCAACAGTGTCACACATTGAGCTCAGATTTGCTTAAATAAGTCTAACCAAAAATCAAAGATCAGTTTTTCTGACACTTTTTATCCAATTTTATCGAAAGCTGGAATACTCAACATAGCTTATGCCCAGTCCTTACAATCTGGACATTAGTTAACACTTGTTGCCAAAAGTAAGATCCAGTTTGCAGATTTTGGGCAGTAGCACTCACTCACTTTGTAAATAGTTACAGGTAAAAACTGGGCATCATGCATTAAATTATCAAGGACTTTTAGGTCTTTCCAGAACACAACAATCTTTGCAAACATATTAAAACATTGCGTTGCTAGGAAAAGGATGACGAATGAGAACAATTTGTTCTAAAATTGGAACATGTTTGACGGTCCTCCAAATGAATGGACTCATAATCTGTACGTGCTCAGATTTCCTGTGAAATCTGTTCTGTAAAATCAACTTCAGTTGCCCAAAATCTGCAAACTGGCTCTGGCTTTCAGCAACTAGTGTGGACTATTTAGACCTACCAATATTGTATTTATATAAACCGTTCACAGGCAAATTTGCTTTATATTTTAGGTCTACCGTATATTGCTTTTATTTCCCCAGTGTCTGAAATCAGGCAAACACAAATGTCAGGCAACACGATTCCTGGCTGCATGTCAATATCCATGGATCACTGGATCTTTAGTAAGTTATAAGGAACACTATATTGAGTCCAACATTTAGTTTAAATTGATAAAATTGTTTGTGTTAGTTGCATTTTCGCAGTTTCCCCTATTAAATCCAGTCAAGCAGCAGATCTTTTGCCACTCAGTCAGGCTTAGGGGGTTGTTCTGGCGGGAAAGTGAGCGTAGATGCATTCCCTCTCTCCAACTGGAAGTCAGGGCAAAAGTTGTGTAATATATTCTAGCTTTGACTGACTAAATTCCACTCTTCTCCAACTCCTATTACAATGTGTACAGGCCATACTGACAGTAGTATAACATGCAGACAGTAGCGTTTCCACTGCCGGGCCAGGACTGAGCCATGCTAATGCGGTGCCAGGGCCAGTCACGTTTCCACTGTCATTTCCGGGGCCTCATCGGGGCTGCTACTCGGGGCCAACAGCCAGGGGTTCTGGCCATCGAATACCTTGGGCCAAAGCGGGCCAGCTCGGCTAGAGGCATGCTCGAAGTTGAAAGGCGGAGTCTCTCTGTGTTATGGAACGTTATAATCTGAAGCAAGATGCACATTTCATTTTTTTATATTGTGCAAAATAATCGTTGCTCAAATGGAGAATCGCCTGTACTGGTCTGTCGAAGATACCACAGCTCTTTTGAGCATTTGGGCAGAAGAAAGGTACAGACGCCAAAGTGACGGCATGTGAAGAAATGAGGACTTTATAAAATAAATTGATGCTGAACTTTATAAGCTAAGCATTCAGCGAGCAACCTTTCAAGTTCATTAAAAAAATAAAAAAGTTGCGGGCACAGTATTTGTATTGTATTGGCGACTCAGGGACAATCGTGACACTATTGCAGCCACGGCCGGTGAGTTGAATATAAAGGCTATCTTCCTAACTTAAAAAATAAATAAATTCATAATTCCCGCTAAAATGGGTTGGGTTTATGTCTTTTGATCCAGAAAGGTGTGTTACGGGGCGCGGGGTTTAGGGCAGCACTGCGGGGCTACTGGCCTGGCAGTGAAGACGCAAGCCCGGTGCTTGCAGTAGCCCTGGCCCGGCCCTAGCCCGGCAGTGGAAACGCGGGGTAATGTCTACCTACCCAAGACCCGCATCGATGGTTCGATTTTATTTTTTTTAAAAATCATAACTTTTCATGAACACACAGTCTCTACATAATCTACTATAGTCTGCTCATTTACATCTGATTGTTTTCATCTATCATCCATCTCAACGCGAAGAGTAGACGAAGCATTTAGTAATTTACCATTATTCGCAGCAGAAAGCAGGGATTTCTGATTGTGACAAAAATCCATGAATGGAATTCAAATAATAATTACAGAAAAATAAACATCCAAATCTATTATGCCAGCAAAACAAACCAACCATAAATAACCTTTCCAAATAGACTATTTTTATGGATCATTTTCAATGACTTACTTATATTTGACTTTACATACTGAACTGAAAGAATGTGTCCTTTCAAAACATTGCAAAAATCACACATATCTCCCTTAAATAAAAATGAGCGAGACCTTCATTAAGTCTCCTAAGCAATGAAAGAGCAACCTTCGAGCAATAAGACTTCCTTCTGGGAGAAAACTTGAACTCTTAATCAAATTTCTTAATGAAAGTTCCAGTCAAGGCCTGTGGGAGAGTTTTTTTTTTTTTTTTTTTAAATTGTGCCCTGACAGAAAATCTACTTCAAATTCAGCTTCCATTTAGCAGACACGTTACAATCAAAGCTAGCACATTTCAAGCCCGGTATACCTGCCAGCTCAGGGCGCACTGGAGAGCGTGTCCATGATCTCGGCATTGCTCCAGTTTCCAGGCAAACCCTACTTGGGACTGAACCTTTTTCTCTATTATAGCAACCTAGGATCAAAAGGCTACCAGCACATATGGAAAAGACACACAAAGCATGCAACCGTTTAACTTTGATTATCAATCAGCCTGTCACTATGAAATATGAATGATAAAGACTCAATCAGTCTCCCACACTGTATCGGCAGGGAGTCTTATCAAGGAGGCGCAGACCCGCTGTTTGACGCCAGCTGAAATTTGTGCATTTAATGTCTGGCGGCAAATGAAGAGAAATAGCAGTAGGTGATTACAGTATGCCGTGTGTGTTTGTTTAATGGCTGAAATCATAATTATTGCTTTAATGAAGCATCTATCATGCATGTGTCATGAGGGAGCTGTCAGAGAGAGCTGTTATTTCCTCATATTTGTTTGTGTTGTGCAGGATCACTAGAGGGGGTAGTTTGGGCTCCACTTATGTGCTGGGACCTTGTGTGACGGGCTCTGAATCAAGCCGAGATGAATCTCCAGGGAGGTTTCCAAATAATCCAACAGCGAGCTCCTTGGGTTGTAAATCATACGGAAGCCTTGTCCGTGTGTGCTATCACAGGTCCCAAGGTCTAAAATAAGCCTTCAACCACAAAATAAAGATATTGTTGACAAAATATGTAAAATATTCATTAAATAGTTCAACAATAATGTATATTTATACATACAACAGTTCTTTCTGGTTCTCAATTCTGATTGGCCGAGAGCCTTTTCCAGCCAGCTTGCTGTATTCACCCAGTAACAGCAATCTAACCATTTCACCATTTGCATCACTCCGCTTAGGGCGCCTGTCATGGCGGTTCCGAGCAAATTCACCATTTAAAAAAATACTATACTACTGTTGTGTCACGGAATGTAGATTTAAGCATTTTTGCTAACACTTTATTTGAAGGGGTGTGCATAAGACTGTCATGACACTCTTTATGAATGTTTATGACTGTTGTCATCAAGAGTCATTCGGATGACACTTTAAATGCAAAGTTGGCATTGTTTAAAATGTCTTTGTTATGACAATTGACATTAACCAAGACAAAAATGTCTTTGTTATGACAACTTGACATTAACCAAGGAATCATAACTAGTCCAACATGTTCCACTTTACTTGAGGTAAGGGGAAATATTAATGACACTGTTGTTAAAGCATTTGACAGTGTAATAACCCTTAATGACATCTTTATAACTACAGTAGTACAATGTGTTCCACTTTACTTGAGGACAAGTAAAATATTCATGTCACAGTTATAATGGTGTCATGACAACCAAAGTTAAAACCAACCATAACATATGACAGGGTAATGTAATGTTAACACAAAGCTAAATAACTTCTTTAAGTTTGATAATTAGACCTGTTATGACATACTTGTGACAGGTTGACAGGTTATGATTTCTTGGTTAATGTCAAGATGTCATAACAAAGACATTTTAAACAATGTCAACTTTGCATTTGAAGTGTCATAATTAGGCTGCACGATTAATTGACATCAATGTGTTATGCGCATCTTACTCATTAAAGCCGGTTCCTTGATTAGCAGTAAATCACCTTCACCTGCTTTCAGATGGAGCGGCATTTACTAGAAGGAGCCGTAGTTAACTGACAAGCTGAGCCATATCGCATTAAATATCGCTGGCGATACATCCTCGATATTAACGCAATTTGGCTCAGCTTGTCAGTAAGTTACGGCTCTTTGTAGTAAATGCCGCTCCATCTGAAAGCAGGTGAAGGTGATTTACTACTAATCAAGGAACCGGCTTTACTGATTAGATGCGCATATCAACATCGTGCGATTAATCGTGCAGCCCTAGTCACAATTTACTGAATGACAGCAGTCATAAACATTCATAAAGACTCCTTCAGGTTCATGACAGGTCATGTTTATGACAGTGTCATGTCAGTCTTATGCACACCCTTCAAATAAAGTGTTACCGGGTTGGGTAGGCGAGATATCTAATTAGATCGCAGCGGCCGTTCAGCGTTCATGTACCCAAAGAGAGCGTCATCTCGGCCAGTCCTTCTGGAATTTTCCGCAGGCTCATATGGTTAAACATGACTTGAAATTAATTTGGGGTAAATAAAATGGGCAATCTTTGGTCTTATGAATCTATTACTTGTTCCAGAGCTAATCGATTTTGGTTAAGGGTAAAAAAAGTTTCATAACTTATATAATTAGTATATATTTAACTTAAATCCTGTGCTGATTGTAAGTTTGACTGAATTGTTAGCTTCTGTTTATTTCCTATTGTCTTTTATAATCGCTATTGTTGTTTATTAAATATTGTTTGTTCAATAAATATTATTTTATATAATATGCCGTATTTAGAAAGGATCGTGATATGGTCTTTGGTGAAAGTGTACATTATTACGCCATTAGATGGCGAAGGCAAAGTCACACGTGCCGATATATCAGCACCCTGTGATTACCATGGCACTCGGCCTGAATCAGAGACTTGCTGATATACAGCAATATACTCCGTTCTTCTCAACATTTCTTGGTTGTCAATCAAACACGGTTATGTTCCACAGGTGACAGAGCTTTTTCTGTATCTACTTATTTTATCTACATATACAACCATGATAAAAGTGCTCGAAACGGCTCTGGGGGGTTAATAAAGGTGAAGCGATGCATTCATGTAAGAAAAATATCCATATTTAAAACATTACCAACTAAAATATCTAGCTTCCGGCAGATGGCCGTATGCAAGTGGAACTATGCCGAAAGAGTAACACTTTACGATGTATGACGTTAGCTTGTGGTTCAAACAAACAAGGCTGGGCAACCGTGTTTGTCATTACGTTGTGCGTCAAGTTCAAGTACTCTTTGGTGTTCGTCTACTTGCGTACAGTCTGCCGGAAGCTAGTTATTTTAGTCAATAAAGTTTTAAATGTAGATTTTTCTCGATCACTTCACTTCAGAAAGCCTTTATCAAAACATCGGAGCTGTTTCGAGCACTTTTATTACGGATTGATAGGCTTTAACAGACTTACAATTTTTGCTTATATATATTTGCAAGCCTATTATAAGGCTTGGAAGAGCCAGAACATTTTTTAATATAACTCAGATTGTATTCTTCTGAAAGAAGAATGTCATATATACTGAGGAGGGCTTCAGGTTGAGTAATTCATAGGGGTGGGAAAAAATCGATTCTAAGATGCATCGCGATGCGGACGTGGACGATTCTGAAATCGATTCACAAATGTCAAAAATCGATTTTCAAAGAAAAAAATATATATAAATTTATATATATTTATAATAATGCAATATTGACGCAACGTGAAAGACGGAACTCTGAAGCGCAGAAGTGCAGTGGCCGGACCGTCAGTGGCGTGCACATAACAGAGACGCAGACGTGATGACTGAGCGCCGAATCCAAACACCCTCCTCGTTAAAAGCTGACGTGTGGAGAGGTGTGCGAATAGCACGATTTTTGATCGTGGACGATTAAAATGTCTCTACTATCTGCTGTTGAAGAAATATCGTAGTATCGTGTTACAGTGCATTCTATCAGTTCAGTTCTGGCGCATCTGTCTCAACTGTACAACGCGACGTAGCCTACACATCACACGTTAATGAATAGGTACGCGGGACACTGCAATTCACAAAAGTTCATTATTTGCATAAGCCTTGCGCTCCCGACGCTCACAGGCACTGTCAAACAGCGCCTGAATACTGGACAAAGTTATCTTTCGAGTCTTCTGCTAATACTGTTAAATACATACAATGTTTACATAAACAGAATTGGCTATGTCTAAAGTGAAAGCAAACATTTGAGAGAAAATCTGGTGTAATATGCATCTATATTAAACGCATTTAGTACAAGTCGCTTGCTGGTCTATAAATAGTACTGCCGCTTGTCCTTAAAGGGATAGTTAACAAAAAAAAAAAAATTGTCATTATTTACTCTAATGTTGTTCAAACCTGTATTAATTTCTTTCTTGTGCTGAACACAAAAGAAGATTTTTTTTTTTGAATGCGGGTAACAAAACAGTTGCTGGTCCCCATCAGCTTGAGGAGAGAGAAAAAAAAACAAAAAAAACTATGGATAACAAGTATGCTGCTAGTTCAGGCACACATTTATTTTCCTGTTGGTTCTTTGCAATGTTAATAAAATGTATTATTAATTCTTCATGGGTCATTACTTTTTACTTTTAAAGCAAAGTATTTATAGTCACAGACAAAAAAATATTCAGATAATCGATTTAGCATCGAATCGGAAGCCCTATAGAATCGTAATTAATCGAATTGAATTCGTGAGGTGCCTAGAGATTCCCACCCCTAGTAATTCATGGGCTAATTTTGGGCGAACTTTCCCTTCAAGTGGGGCAACAATTTTTTTCTCTGTTAAACACTAATGCCAAATACCTGAACTGCCTTTTTCCACACATGTGACCATAAGCCTGATGGATTTTCTTAATGATGTTGACCAATGAAACTAAACTGGTTTCAGAAATAAATCACGCTTTCCATACAGTAAAAATTAAAATCTATTGTTATTCATACTTGGTTAGTAAGGCCTTTGAATTCCCACAGGAACATAGGCCATTGACGAAACTATTCTATCCTCTCTGGTCTTGGGCCCCTTCTTCTCCAGATGTTGCCACATCAGCACTTCTTTCTTCATCTCCTGATCTGTGGTTCTTCTCCAGGTGATTTTGGTCTGCCTCTCTTCCTCTTGCCTTGTGGGTTCCACATCAGCGCCTGTTTAGTGATTGATTTCTTTCTCCTGGGTGTGTGCCCTATCCACTTCCATTTACTCCTCCGGATTTCCATTTTTATTTAGGATTTTTTTGGTGAGTTCCCACAGGTTGGCGTTAGATGATGTTGGGCGAGTATATTCCTAGGAGGTGTCTGAGGCACTGGTTGGTGAAGGTCTGCAGCATATTAAGTATGGTGGTGGTAATTGTCCAGGTTTCTGAGCCATAACTTAGAGTGGTCTTTACATTTGAGTAGAAAATTTACAGTTTGGTCTTGTGTTACAAGTTCTTTGTCTTCCAAATAAATATTGTTTAGGATGTTGAATGTTTTGCTTTTCCTATCTTGGCTTGGACATCGTCCTCCATGCCACCTTGCCTCTGAAATGATGCTTCCAAGATATGTAAAGCTATTTACATCCTCTAATGCATTTTGATCCATGATTATGGGTGTCTTGTTCTTGCTGTTGATACGCAGTACTTTAGTTTTTGATGAGTTTATTTTGAGACCAAGCAAAGCAGCTGTTTCTTCCAGTTTTCCATATTTTTCCTGCATCTGTTGGTGTGTGTGAGCCAGTAGTGCCAGATCGTCAGCAATATTGAGATCTTCTTGCTGCTTGGTCAACCTCCACTGTATGACAGTTTGTGAGACAGTATGTCTCGTCCCTTGGTAGGTGCTCCTTATGATATTGATGATCTTCGCTGTGATCCCATAATGAACCATCCGTTTCCACAGTCTTTCCCTTTCCACACTGTCAAGGGCTTTTTTGAAATCTATGAAATTCACATTGACAGACAAGTTCCATTCAATGGACTGCTCAATAATAATCCTGAGGGTGGCAATTTGGTCTCCACAGGATCTGTTGTTCCTGAAGCCAGCATGGTTTTCTCTCAGTTTCTCATCGACCCCTTCTGGAGCCTCTCGAGCAGGATATGGTTGAGCACCTTCCCAGGTTTTGAAAGGAACATTATTCCTCTGCACTGCCGTAGGTCTCCTTTCTTGGGGATTTCTACGATGTGGCCATCTCTCCAGTCAAATGTGACATTTTCTTCCTCCCAGATGGTTTTCATGAGGTGGTGGAGCATGGTGGAGGTTTCAGTGTTGACCTTAAGAGCTTCTGGTGGAATCCCATCTGGTCCCACTGCTTTCCCTCTTTCAAGGCCTTAATGGCTTTTCTAATTTACATCTTGGTCGGTGGTTTGCCAATAATCTCCAATGGGTTTGGGGCTATTGGGATATCTGCTGTCATTTGAGAAGGAGTCTATTAAGCAGGTCTTTGAAGTGTTCAGTCCATCTCTTCACCTGGTCTTCCTTGGTTGTGAGGAGTACACCCTGTGAATTTTTAATCTGTGCCTGTGCATGTCTAATTTTGACTCTTTTGAGCTTTCTTGTAGTTAGGTATAGGTCTTTAAGGTTGTTCTTTCCTGCCGCTTCTTCTGCCTGTTGTGCTAAATCAACAAATTTCTTCTTGGCTCCCCTTACACTTCTTTTCACTTCTTTATTTGTGGTTGCATAATCTTTATGTGCTGCCGCCTTGGTCGCTCTGGTTTTACTTCTGTTTACTGCCTCTTTTTTCTTCCTCCTCTCACTCACTTTGCTATCTGTATATCTGGATAGTCAGGGCTTGCTGTCAGTCTTCCTCCTCCCTGTTGTTTCTTTGCATGTGTCTATCCACAAGTTTTTCAGACCTTTCCACATCTCTTCCACTTTGCTTGGAGTTTTCTATTTCTCAGGGCTTGGTACCGATTGTGTAGTTCCACATTGGATGTATCTGTATCCTGAAACTGCAGTGGGTTCGATTTTAACCCCTTCTTCCTAGTGCTTCATGCCTTTTAACTTCAGTTGATATTTGCTGTGAGAAGGTGGTGTTCAGATTCTGCGACTGCTCATCTTCTGACTCTGTCATGCAGCAGAGAATAACTTCTAAACTTCTGACTTGCAGATGCACATGTGTTCTGTGTGATTTTCTGTGGTGTGGTCAGCAGACACCCAGGTGACTTTATGGATGTTCTTGTGTTGGAATACTGACCCATCAATGACCAAGTTGTTGTCTGCACAAGCTGCTATGAAACTCTCTCAGTTCTCATTCATCGACCTTAGTCCTTCTCTTCCCATTACTGTCTAGAATCAAGATCATGACGTAATTCCTGGAATAGTGTATAGTTGGTTGTAAAATTGGTCCTTTATTTTATCATTCGTGTCATTAGTGGGAGCGTTTCATTGTACCACTTGGAGGTTTATTTTTTTGTGGGTGGTTTGAAATTTGGCAGTGATGATCCGTGAGTTCATGGGTTCCCAGCTGAGAAAGGCCCTTTGTACTTCCTTGGACAGCATGACAGCTACTCCCTCTGTGTGTGGTGCAGAGTCATCGGGATGTCCTGAGTTAACACAGTCTCATCCCAAGACGTCATACAACTGATGTTTTTGACCATGCATCAACAACCAACGTTTTAGGGTACCCTTTAACGTCACTAAGATGACGATCCTAGGGTGTCATCTAGCTGACGCTTTACCTTTAATTTCAGTTAGATGACGCGGTAGGTTTAGGTCTGGGGTAGGGTTAGGATTAAGAGCGTCTATCTAACTGACTTTAAAGGGTACCCTAAAACGTCGGATGTTGACGTATGGTCAAAAGCGTCAGTTGTATGATGTCTTGGGATGAGACTGTGCTGCCTGAGTAGAGTACTGGTCTCTCCACTCACCAGCTTGACCTACCCTGACTGGAGCCACCTGGTATCTCCCAGACCAAGGAGGAATGTACCGTACCTCCTCATCTCCTCTGCTATCACTGCTGCCTGTCCACCAGTATACATGGTCCTCACATTCCATGACACTATAGACGAATCCGGCGAAACTACCGGAAGTAAGCGGGCGCCATTACTGAGCTGTTGCTGGGTAGCGTTGCGCCATTGCCTCCTATTGTTTTAGTTGCAACTTGCGTCCACTGGAATAAACAGCCCGCGATTTACGACTGTCACTAACGTTACAATGTTACCCATTGTATAATGTCGAGTGGGTTAACAGTTTTCGTTATAAATTGTTTCAATGGTGGCAGTAAAATTATTGTGAATACCCCGGGTCGACTGCCCCTGTTTGGTGCCGTATGGTTTACACAGATTTCCTGGGCGAGTACAAGATGCGGACATTCGCGTATAATAACAATTATTTAATGACATAAGTAAAAAATATAATAAATATGTCATTTAGTGATCAGCAAATCTCCTCTCTTGCTATTTTTTCTATTCAACTAACATGCTATGGTCATTAAATGGCTTTCCTGAGCTAAATGTAACGTTATGTGACATAATTGTTCTCCTGCTGTTATACTGACCTATTTCCATGGTTTAAAAACACTAATTGGTCGATATTATGTATACTTTCCAGTGTTTCCCACAGAATTAGATTCTATTTGTGGTGGTGTGGGGTTTTGGTACCGAGGGGAGGGGGTGGGGGTTGTTTGTGCCACAGGGGCCTATATGTATTGTAAGCATGTTATAATTAGTGATGTGTCCTCCGTATTCGAAGCTTCGAAGCGTGTGTTCGAGATAATCCGGGATGATTTCTGTGAAGCGCGTATCGAGGCTTGTGTCGGTGACGTATGTGGTGACGTTTGAAGCCTTGCGAGCTGGCTGTACCACGTGACTGCTTCAGTAAGTGGTTCGCGGTTTGGCGGTCTATTTGAAATAAGGGCCAGAAAAATGCAATGGATTCCCCTTCACACTTTTCATTTTGAGACATTAGTGCTGTCAATTTGAATTATTCATCAAAGTGATTAATCAAAAAATAAAAATAATCCTGATTGATACCTTCCTGATTGATACCATCCTGGTATGTACTATGCTGAATTATACAACAGGGCTCTCAAGTTTTGAACGAAAGGCAGCAGGAGTGAGAGAATCACGGTGAACAATTTTAGGATATAATTTTTTCTTTTTTTTGCATTAAATCTTACCCAGATACAATAATACTATTTCCTGATTGGCTATTGTGTAGTACTTTTTTCTTTTTTTCATTGGCTGATAAGTGGCAGGCTTAACTGCAGAGACTCCAGGGGGACGCGCTTGATTCTCTGCCGGTAATATGCGCTGCCGCTGCGGCATATTAAATATATTATAAACAGTTTTTACACGAGATAAATACAAAAGACCGAAACGAGTGACTGTGACAATCAATGCGTGACACTTCTTGCAGGTGTGATGAATGGTATATGTACTTCTCATCCAACCACAATCAAATACACTCTCAGATAGCGCGATTTATCTGGATAGTTTTTTTTTCACGATGTCAAGCAGAAATGAAAACAAATTGGAAAATGCCATAACAGTAGGCTATTTATTAAAATGTAAAGAGTATAAAAGTAGCCTACAGATAATTGCGTGAATAGCCGTAAGGAGTAGAAGTAAAAAAATCGGCTGAAAAATAATTACTCCAGTGCTAAATACGTTAGATACCCAAAATGTATATTTGGACAGAATACGAGACAGAGTTATTTATTAAATTCATAAAAGAACCAAATACAGGAATACTGGCTTCTAAACCTCAAAGAAATGCCATAATCAAGACCTCGGAGCAGAAATAGCTAAGTGAGAAAACACCTCACGTGCTGCTCACAGTATTGCTGTGATCGAAATCTCCAATTACTCACTATATAGTTGACTATATAGTGAGCTCGCCATTTTGTAGTGCTGTCCGAATGTATAGTGATGATTATTATACCCTATATAGTCCACTCAATGTATCCCAGAATGCATTTTGAAAAGTAGTGTACAACCAATGGTCACTAACCTAAGCCCTACATACCATCATGCATTGTGCTGATCGTAAAAATAATTTATAATCATGTTTGGAGTAGCGCATTATAACAAAAACTGTCAGAAATCACTTTTAGTTTTTAAATTTCGGAGAAATTAGCTCAATATAATGTAATGTATTTATTTTAAAAAATCAATTTAGCCCAGAGCCGGCTCGGCACCAGCTGACAGATGATGTAATCAACGACGCCGAGAGACGATCGAGTAGTGTCCGAAAGTGGCTTCTGTTATGCTGGTGAGCTCACTATATAGTGCTCTGCTCTCTACCCCCAACATAGGGGGTAGGGAGTAGTGTTTTGAGTGGAGATTTCGAACGCAGCATATGTCTTTCCATGCTATTAAAGCTTGGATAACACACTTAGCCCTACATCTCTTTATCAGTAATAATATAATATGGTGGCTCTGTAATATATTTAAACCTACCAACGTCCGTTGCCATGATTTTTTGAATGACTGATCGCGAGAGGAAAAAATGACGTTATTTAAGTAAATTGCGCGAATCTGTGGTGGAAACGCGACAGCATTTAACATAGACTAACTTTTTAGAGTTATAGTGTTCATTATACTGACCATTTAACTCCGGATTGATTCTGGAGGAATAAGCACCGGCAACAATCCTGACCTCCAACGCATGATCATATTTTGATTCATAATCGTGCTCAAAGAGGAGGGGCTATTCGCGTCTCCGTTGTCAGTTTGTATGAGTGGGAGGGGAAGGAGCGCGCAGCTCAACAATAAAATCAAAACCTGAAAATCAATGCGTGGCGGTCAGTGTTGATATTGTGGCGGGCCGCCACAAATTAATGAATGTATGGGAAACCCTGCTTTCTAGCTGTAACGTTACCTTACCCTTGCCTGTTGCAATGTGAAAATGAGATAAATAATGGACACAAATGAAAAACATGAATTTGTTTATTTGATTTCATTCATTTAGTTACTTATTTATTGTTGCCAAATGGACAGGTCTTTTTATAGTTTCCTCATTAGCAAACGTTAGCCTAGCTTGCCAAGCTTTTTTCATAAATAATCAGTAAGATCGTTTGTACCTTCATCTGTGACTGGAGGCCACTATCTAACGTCATCAACCCAACAAGTCATGCTGCCTGGCTGTAGCTGCCATCGAGGGTGCGTTTGCGTTATCACCAAGGTTTGTTTACATACCGGTGCATGAATGCCTATGCCGGTGTAACAGCTCAGTAATGGCGTCGCCACAAGATGGCAGCCTACACAAGAACGCTCATCGGATTCATCTATAGTGGTGGGTCGCTTTGAGGTCAGAAGCCGCTTCAAACGCAGTCTCCTTGCGGTTTTCCATGCACGTTGTCATTTTTTTTCTTTAGCTTGGTTCGCTGCAGAGGCTTCCTTCCCAAGGCTTGAGTATTTCGTCGATGTTCCCGTAGCTGAAGGCTTTTTACAGGGTGGAGTAGGTGGTCCCACGCCTAACTCCCACCTTTGGGGAAATGTTTTGGAGTTTTTACTCATATTGCCAAGCTCTAAAAACACCAGGAAATCACAATAACAAAATAGATTGTTGCCTGTCAGTTTTTGTTTTATTCATTTCATATTTTGAGCTCATTACATTACATGATACAAAATGTGTTTGTATGGTCTAAACTGAATCTTGTAATCAGCATCCCAGGCATTAAACATCACAGTTTATCACAGATGGCATTGATATATTCCTCAGTCATGGTTTTGCATAAAAGGGATATCTGAAAAGAGCGTAAAGTACGTGCTAGCTTAAAATATAACACTAGTTGTTCAAGATCAAACAGGAATGGAGTAGTAACCTCTATAAGTGACCGAACCCACAAGTTCAAGCCCAAGAAAAGCAAAGGCCCCATGAAATGATACTGTTCAAATGCCACTCTATTGTAGGATGAAAGTGGGTCTGTGTTCTTATGCTAAAACTGAACTTGTTTGGCAAGATGTCATTGTGCATGTACTAGAATGCCATGAACTTAAACATCACATAGTTGCACTTCAAATGCATAAATATTAATGTAAGTAACATTATCTGACATCTATAAAACATGATACTTTGCTTTTACCATTGCTCTCTAAGTAATTTCCTGGCTCAGTAAAGTAGCGTATGTAGTCCATAGACTTTGACCTTGAATTTTGTGTTCACCTATATATTTAAATGTTTTAGTTTTTTTTAGATAATACATTACAATCATATGTTGTGATATAATTTTTTAGTCTTGAACACGCAAATCTTCTTCAAGCAGATCTTTGTTTTTTGTGTGTCCATGTCAGTGTGTTGAAGTAGAATTGAAGGTTATTATCTAAAGTTTCAGTTGCAATGCTTGAAAGAACTCTTTGTACATAATGATGCTATTGTAGATTGCCAATGCTTTCGCAGGCCACTCAGCTGGTGTCAGGAAATGGGGATTATTATGGACAGAATAGTTGAAATTGCCTAGTCCATGGGATAACACAATGAAGCAAATCAACCTACAATTCTCTTTGAGCAAAATGCATGCATTATTTCAGACACGGATGCATTCAGCCACAAGAAAATGTTAGTGTTAATAAAACAGCACATGCAAGTGACAGTTTCTGTTTCATGTACATAATTCATCTATAAACACAGAAAACATCACTTTTATAACATGTTTACTGAATATTACTGATGCTATTGCCAGTCAGAAATTCCACTAAAGATCCACATGCGTGAAGCATATTTTATAATAATATGAAAAAATTGTAAATCAGTTGCAATATCATTTAATGTAATACTTTATGAATATCCTGATGTGTTGTAGCACACCCCCAATTTACATAAGCCATCAATTCAGTACATTTTATAAACTGAAAACGAAATGATTGGATTAAATTTACATCACAAGCTCATTTGAGACAATATGTTTATGCCAATTATAATATTGTATTTGTAATTCTGTGCGTTTATGTCAGCATGCACATGGTGATTACCTTTAGTAATGGCAAATATTCAGTAATTTCACATTGAGAATGCAACATTTCCACTATAGACATACAGACACATACACAAATGAAAAATAATGACGGTCACATTTTCATAAACATTATACATATGAAAGCAAAGATAAAAATTTATATATAAAATACAGTTATACTTAAGTCTCTTAAGTTCTCCTAGGCTGCATTTATTTGATTATTCTATGGGGCAGGCTTCTTCCTTTTCTATAGCTAACTTCTCTCTAAAGCAGCCGCCCTTGCCTTTAATACACGCGCTCCATTTCTGCCTTTATTCTCACTGGAAGTGCATTATCATCTACATCTTCAGTGAGAATAAAGGCAGAAATGGAGCGCGCTGTATTAAAGGCAAGGGCGGCTGCTTTAAGAGAGAAGTTAGCTATAGAAAAGGAAGAAGCGGAGTTTAATGCTGAACAAAAAAAGAATGGAAGCTGCGATAAAGGCTAGAAGAGAGATGCATGCAATGCAGACTGCTCTTGCAGAGTCAGATGCAAAAATGGAAGTTTTGCAAAGATATGAATGCACACAAGCAGCAGAGAGCATTATAGAAGATGATGAACAGATCGCTGAAACAAAGGTGAACATAACACACCAGTCGCCATCACAATACACCCCAGTCATGCCCAAGCTTGAAAACAAGGTTCATCTAGCAAGGCCACAAAGAGCCTCGTCGGTATCGAACATGGACCCCAACGACGGACCTGTGCTTGATAGTCTATGCAAAGCTATTTCTCAGCAAGTCGACGTCACTGAGTACCTCGTGAAGAATCACAAGGCCACATTACTCCCTGAGCTCGCTATTGCAACATTCAATGGTGACCCGCTTGAGTATAAATCCTTTATCAGATCTTTTGAACATGGAATTGAGGGCCGCACTGATGACAATCGTGATCGTCTACAGTTTTTGTTGCAGTACACAAGTGGACAACCACATGAGTTGGTAAAAAGTTGCATTCACATGGAATCCTCAGCAGGTTATGCCAAAGCGAAAGAAATGCTGAAGGAGTTTTTTGGTGATGATTACAAGATAGCAGAAACTTACATAAAGGAGGCGTTGGATTGGCAGACAATTAGGTCAGAAGATGGCGTTGCACTGCAGTCCTTTGCATTGTTTCTTACAGGCTGCTGCAACACAATGACTGATATAAGCTACATGGAAGACTTGGACAACACAGCTAACATAAAGGCTTTTGGTTAACAAGCTCCCATACAAACTCAAGGAAGCTTGGAGAAGGTCTGCATGCGACCTACAAGAAAAAACAAAGAAAAGGGCGAAGTTCAAGGATTTTGTCGAATTCGTCAACAAGCAAGTCAGATATATACTAAACCCACTCTACGGAAACATTCAAGAAACCACCACCAGACCAAAACAACCGGTACAACAGAAACCCAGACTACAGTACCCAGAGACGTTCAGACCAAAGAAAGTATTCACGGGGGCCATTGTCTCCTCCCAAACTGAAAACGAATTCAGGACCGAAAGTGACAAACAACCAACACCAAAAACACCGAATGCCTCTGTAGACGCATACAACAAGCCCTGTGTTTATTGCAAGGGAGAGCAACACAGTCTGGCAGTCTGCAGAAAACTCAAGTGCAAGCCGCACAAAGAAAAAATTGACTTCCTGCGGAGCAAAGGTCTTTGTTTTGCATGCTTGAAGTATGGCCACATGAGCAGTAGTTGTAAAGAGAAAGCTCAATGTCAAGAATGCTCCCGACTGCATCCCACATTGCTGCACATGGATACTAAAGGCTTACGTGAAGAAACAACTACAAGCGAGCGTTGTGGACCGCAATCCGTTTCAAGCGCTCTTGTACACACGAAGGAAACTTTTGCAGTCACCGGGGCCGGTAAGGAAAAGTGTGCTCTTTCAATCATTCCAGTGCGTGTCAAGGCACAAAAGGGAACCGATGCAGTGACAACATACGCATTCTTGGATCAAGGTAGCTCAGCCACTTTTGCTACGGAGTCATTAATAAAACAACTGAGTATGAGCGGACACAATACAAGCATCTTGTTACAAACAATGGGGAATGAATCTATTGTTAACACCTGCATCGTGAATGGACTGGAAATCAGTGGCTTGGATGGCAACCACTTTATCGAACTTCCTGAGGTGTTTTCACAGAAACATATCCCTGTAACCAAGGACAATATTCCCTGTCAAGAGGATATTGACAGTTGGTCTCATTTAAAGGAGGTGAAACTCCCCACTATCCAAGCAGAGGTTGGATTACTCATAGGAGCAAATGTTCCCAAGGCAATGGAGCCACTGCAGGTGGTTAGCAGCGTGCGACGACGGCCCGCACGCCGTGAGAACGATATTAGGATGGACGGTAATGGACCACTCAGAGGCGAAAGCTGATACGAGGGAGACAAACACATTGACTGGAGTCACCACCAATCGTATCTCAGTAGCCAAACTAGAAGAGCTCTGGCAGCTGCAGTTCAAGCTGGACTTTCCCGATGCTGGACAAAAGTGAAGACATTGAAATGTCCAAAGATGATCATCAGTTTATTGACATGGCGTCTCAGTCTTCAAAACTTGTGAACGGCCATTACAGTGTTTGCCTGCCAGTGAAGAACAAGTCATTGTATATGCCAAACAACAGATCAGTCGCAGAAGCATTGGGAATACAGTGGTGCGCCGAAACGGATCAGTTCAAGTTCAAAATCAACCTCAAAGTTCGACCATACACTAGAAGAGGCCTACTTTCCCTCGTCTGTTCCATTTACGATCCGTTGGGTTTTCTCGCTCCAGTGATACTGCCTGCCAGAAGAATCTTGCAAGACTTGTGTCGACAGAAGTATAGTTGGGATGAAGATCTGCCTGATAATGTCATTGAGAGCTGGAAAAAATGGATGTCTGGATTGCAACAGCTTGAAACCTTTGGAGTTGACAGATGCGTTAAGTCAAAGCAGTTTGGTGCGCCAGTCTTTTCACAGTTACATCATTTCGCCGATGCTAGTGAAGACGCATACGGAACAACCAGCTACCTACTGCTACGCACTGCAAGCGGTGAAGTTCAATCCACCCTAATTATGGCAAAGGCAAGGGTTGCGCCTTTAAAGTCTCCCACCATACCAAGAATGGAATTGACTGCAGCCACAGTTGCCGTCAAGATGGACAAGCTTCTGAAGAAAGAGCTTGAATTGGAACTTAGCGAATCAGTCTTTTGGACAGACAGCACAGCTGTGCTGAAGTACTTGAATAGCGAAGGCACAAGATTCAAGACTTTCGTTGCCAATAGGATCACAACAATCCTGGAGCATTCTCAGTCTTCACAATGGAGATACATCAACACCAGTTTGAATCCCGCTGATCATGTCTCGAGGGGACAAACGGTTGAAGCGTTCTTGAACAACGAAAGCTGGCTTGTAGGACCAAGTTTTCTGCTTTGTGCACAAGACCAGTGGCCCAAAAATCCAGATCCCGGAAGGCTGGACAGTGACGACTCAGAAGTTAAGAGGGTAGTTCAAGCACATGTTATTCAGATCCAAGAGCCCAAAAATGCTATGGAACAGTTGATGAACTACTACTCATCTTGGACAAAACTGAAACGTGCGGTGGCATGGTTCCTGAAGTTTAAAAACTTGCTTAAGGAACTGAAATCAAAGGGAAAGAAACTGAACTCACAAGGAGAAAACAAAATTAATAAGCCCAAGAAATGTTTCAAGGGAACTCACCTAACCCGTGATGATTTGACCGAAGCAGAAGGAGAAATAGTGAAATACTGTCAAACACAAAGTTTCAAAGAAGACTTGATTATGCTAAAGGAACATCAAAGGGTAAAGAAAAGTAGTTCGCTCTATAAGCTGAACCCGGTACTCCAAAACGGAGTCATCAGAGTTGGCGGAAGAATAAGCCGCGCAGCGATGCCAGAAGATTCCAAACAGCAAGTCATCTTGCCAAAGGATTCACACATCACGATGCTTGTGCTGAGGCACATTCACGATATTACAGCTCATGCCGGGAGAAATCATATGTTAGCACAACTGCGTCAAAGATTCTGGGTCCCTGGAGCAAACGGTGCTATTAGAAAGTTCTTGTCCAGGTGCATCAGCTGTAAGAAATTACATGGAACTGCTGGTAAGCAACTCATGGCTGATCTACCAGAATGCAGGGTCCTGCCCAACAGTCCCCCATTCACAAGAGTCGGCGTTGACTACTTTGGTCCATTTCTGGTGAAAAGAGGAAGAGTGCAAGTAAAGAGATATGGTGTCATCTTTACATGTCTTGCCATACGAGCTGTGCATCTAGAAGTCGCATCTTCACTTGACACCGACGCATGCCTTAATGCAATAAGAAGATTTCTTGCTAGAAGAGGACAAGTCAAAGAGATGTACTCTGATAACGGAACCAATTTTAGGTCGGCCGACAGTGAGTTGAAAAGATCCATAAAAGAATGGAACACCAGCAAGATAGCAAAGAATTTGCAAGAGAAGGGAATCCAGTGGCACTTTAATCCGCCTGGCAGGTTCTCATCATGGAGGATGCTGGGAGCGACTAATTCGTTCGGTGAGGAAAATTCTGAACATCACAGTGAAGGAACAACTTTTGGACGACGAAGGTCTCCATACCTTGCTGTGTGAAGCTGAGGCCATCATAAACAGCAGGCCGATCACCCAGGCTTCTTCAGACCTTAATGATTTAGAGGCCTTAACGCCCAACCACCTGTTGTTACTCAAGGTCAAGCCTGAGTTACCCCCAGGAGTGTTTAGCAAGGACGACCAGTATGCTAATCGCAGGTGGAGACAAGTTCAGTACCTCGCTGATATATTCTGGAAACGCTGGTGTAAAGAATATCTAATGCAGCTCCAAGAACGTCAACGATGGTTCACACCTGGAAGAAACTTCAGTGTTGGTGATGTAGTGCTGGTCGTGGATGATTCATCGCCCAGAAATTCATGGCCACTTGGAAGAGTTGTGGAGATTTTTCCTGACAAGAAAGGCTTCGTTCGTCAGGTGAAAGTCAAGACTAAGAGCAACGAGCTTTGTCGCCCGATAACAAAGCTATGTCTACTTCAAGGATCGGAGGACGACGCATAAGCTGTTCCGAAGGCAAGACCCTATTTCGGATAGGGCAAAGACCAAGAATATTTCTTAAATAGTTTATTAGTTATTATTCAGGCTCCTTTGATTTAAGTTTTTTATAATTGTTTCAAGGACATTGATAACAATTAGGGGCCGGTAATGTAGGAGCCTAAATGCAGTTGTTTGATGAATGATGTGTTTTGTGTGATTTGTTTTGGGAAAAATGTTTACAGTGCTTGCAGATATTTATAGAGTTAATTGGGTAATTATCTAAAGCAAGCAAGTTGACGTCATTATTTAAAATGACGTGTGTGTGCGTGACGCGGAGCTGCTTCGGTGTGTGTGACGAGAGGTAGTGACGCTGTTCTCTGTGTCATTCATTTGGGGCAGTTGGCTGCGTGAACGGACAGTCACACACGGAGAGTGAAGCCACACAGTTTTTTGACCTTTAAACTTTACTTTAATTTTACTTTAACTTTAGCTTTAACTCTAACATGTTACTGTACTGATGTTTGTGGATTATTAAATAAACGAAGATATAAATCAAGAGTTGTCATGTGGATTCATTGAAATGGACGCGGACAAGGAGAGTGGATAAAGCGTCAAACTAAGGCTACATTCAGTGGAACAGTGGAACCTACAACAGTATTATTTTATAATAAAATTTGTATTAATTTAATTTACAATATAAAATTGAATCTTAAATATATTAAATGTAATGGTAAAACTAAATTTTCAGCATCATGACTCCTGTCTTCAGTGTCACAGGTTCTTTCAGAAATCATTAATTTGGTGCTTAAGACAATTTTCTTAATATTATCAATGTTGAAATGTATTTTTTAGGATTCTTTGTGAATTATTTTCTTTAAAACAAAGCAATTTGGTTTATTACCTAATACATTTAAGATTCTACATTTTATGCTACCTGAGTCACTGTATGGGGCTTGTATGGAGCCTCTTTATATTTTCATAATGAAAAATCTAAGCAAGAGACCATATTCTTCAGCTTTTGAGCTCCAGCTTTTATGTTCTTTGTATCAAACAATCAGAAACATATTACAGTAAACTTGAAGTACGTTATACTGTAGCTAACGAAGAAAAGACAAGCACTGATGATGCCAAGCATAAAATAGATAGTCATCTGTCTGTTTTTGGGTTTTGTGTAGTAGCCAGTTAGTTACACTCTAAAAAATGCTGGGTTGTTTCACCCCAACTTTGGGTAAATTATGGACAAACCCAGCAATAGGGTTACATTTTTTTATTACATTTTTAACCCAACGTTTGGGTTTGTCCGTATTTGACCCAAAATTAAGTTAAAACCCAGCATTTTTTAGAGTATTGAGATTTATTTATTTCACTCAGTGATCGATATGCACCAGTAGAACCAACTAGTTTTTCCAACTTCAAGCACTGACTTCGTTTAAAAAGTAATTGAACAGGATACTAGGGTACACTCTTAGAAAAAAAGGGTTCATTGGAGTTCTATATATGAAGCATAGGGTTCTTTACTCGACTCCAAATAATGTTTAATGCTAAAAAAAGTTTCTATAATGACAAGAAAGAACCCTTTTGTCACAAAGGTTCTTTATTCATTCATATATTACATTATTCTGCAACATTTTGTAGTTGTAATTAAATTGTTGTTTATTAAACTGTTTAGTAACTTATTTTAATCATGCTGATTTTTGGAGGAGGAAAAACTGAAATAGCACTCTTATTGTGATATTGATTAACTACATAAAATGATATAAATATATACATTTTCTAACCCCCATATCTTGAATTTTGTGATCATTCACATGCATTCATAAATACATTTTAGTAAACCCTAAAGTGTTCTTATTATTGAAGGGTTCTGTGTATTGAACCTTTTAGGGGTTCCAAATATGTAGCACTGATAGAATCTTTTAAGGTTCTATATAGAAAATTTTCTTCTAAGAAGTTCTTCTACTTAAAGTTTTGGATTTGTCATTATGTGTTTTTCTTTTATTAAACGTGACATTCACTTGGTACCCGTAACGCCAGAGTCCCCAATCGTCATGGCAACCACACGTCAGAGTCTCTAACCATCATGATCACAACGCCAGTGAATTTAGAATTAGAATTTAGAACAGCTAAGGGACGTCATTAGGCACAACGCTGAGTGGAGTTACGTTAAAAATATAACGTTATAACACATTTATTCAGAGCATTGTTACTGTAAATTGCAAGGTCGAGCTCTAGCCTATAGCCGTATATGGAGGATTGTTTAAAGTTATATTCAACTGTCTGAAAACAAAACAAGGTTCACAACTTGTCTAAGTTTTTCACACAGTATAGGCTACAGAATACAAGAAATCTTACATTCGAATCCTGTCCACAACTTTAAATATTTTCATAATGGAAGAGTATTGCGCTATAGCTTAAATCTCAACCTAATGGACTTGTTGGATCCAGTACAACACATATCAGCCTGACATTCAAGACACACCCTCCTGTAATGAAATTAGTTCCCATCTATCATGTTCTCCATCCAAAGAAAAAACATTTATATCACATTTATCTGTTTGTCCCTTATGCAACATAAGAAATATTATCAGATACATAATAGAACTGAATTCTGGTCACGTTATATTACACAAATATGATGTAGAAAATGTCACAGCAGACATCTGAGAGACTACTAACTACACAAGCAATTTTCTGAGATGGAATTTTTGGAAAATTACCCAATTGACCCAAAAATATGATTGTTGTATTATCAAAAGCTCTAAGTTTAATCTAGTGGATGTGATAGAAACTGAACACAGGCTGGGTAGAAGATGAGCTTTATCTTCTTCTCATCATCCTGTCCTGCCAAACTGATGCAGTGAAATGAATAATGATGAGTGTTCGCAACTTGAAATAGACTATGTAGTCACATTATTAGACAAGGAAATATTAGACAAATTTCAAAGATTTTACAATATTTGCATTTAGCCAAGCAAATCCAAAGTGAATTTACAAAATGCTCCTATTTTAGTATTTTTAACATATTTAATAATTTAATTCATTCTAAAGTAGAGATATGGTAACCCACCCACATACACAAGAGTGCTAGACTCCCGAGGATGCTCTGGGAACTCAATCCAGGGCTCAAGCCAGTACATATGTGAACACAGGCTCTAAACAGAGATTGTAAAACCTTGCAAACATGTTAGGTGTCGCCCAGCCCACAACTCTACAAATGTCTGTCAGTGAGACGCTGTGCGCCAACGCCCAGGAAGAGTTAACACTCTGAGTATTGGGAACTTGAGCCTGATTAGCAAAGACTCTGGCATCCACAATCCAGTGGGCCAACCTCTTTTTAGAGACAGCTTTTCAAAGAGGTGGTCTGAGGTCCTAAAGCTCTGTGTGGAGTCCATGTACAAGCACAAAGCTTGATCAAGACACAGCAGTGCAAGGGCTGGGTCTGCCTCCTGGCCGTAATAATAATAATAATTCATTACATTTATATAGCGCTTTTCTAGACACTCAAAGCGCTTTACATAGAAAGGGGGAATCTCCTCAACCACCACCAATGTGCAGCATCCACTTGGATGATGCGACGGCAGCCATATTGCGCCAGAACGCTCACCACACACCAGCTACTGGTGGAGAGGAGACAGTGATGAAGCCAATATGTATATATGGGGATGATTAGGTGGCCATGATGGACAGCGGCCAAGGGGCAAATTTGGCCAGGATGCCGGGGTTACACCCCTACTCTTTCGAAAGACATCCTGGGATTTTTTGTGACCACAGAGAGTCAGGGCCTCGGTTTAACGTCTCATCCGAAGGACGGTGCTATTTTTGACAGTTTAGTGTCCCCATCACTATACTGGGGTGTTAGGACCCACACAGACCACAGGGATAGCACCCCCTGCTGGCCTCACTAACACCTCTTCCAGCAGCAACCTGGTTTTCTCAGAAGGTCTCCCATCCAGGTACTAACCAGGCTCAGCCCTGCTTAGCTTCAGTGGGCAACCAGTCTTGGGCTACAGGGTGATATGGCTGCTGGTCGTAGAGGACAGATCCCAATTCATCAGTTCAGTTCTGATATAAGGTTGAACTTGACTGACTGACAGGGCACCCTAATGCTTTTAGAACATCGGGCCAGTTGTTCAAAGGTAAGCTGATCGGATTTTGGTTATCGGATTGGATCAAATCTTGAAAATGGGTTGTTCAAAAGGGAAAGAAGGAATCTGAAATTAGATTAGATCAGGGAATCCAACCCTAGTTTTATCTGGATCAAACCTTCAGTTTGTGTTGTTCAAAACTTGGGATTTGGATAACTTGGATCCAAAAAAAACAGGATTATCCTGATCCCAACAGGGGGTAGGATTTCAAGGTGGATTTCAGGAAGAAAATGTAGTAAAACTTTAAAATTGGTCAAATAATACATTTGTATCATTTAGTGTATATACTTTTATTTATATTTTGCACTTGACTTGTGTAACCGTTGTAACAGTGATTAAGTATAGGCTAACAATTAAGCTATTCAGTATAGTAATGTAAAAATAAAATAAAAATAATATTGTCCCCATTTGTGTTTTGTCTCAAAATAAGAAACACTTACAGTGACCCCATGTTGGCTCTTCTACCTGTTCTTTACATAGCTGGTAGCCCACATTGTGATATGTTGTCCCATTTAGAGCACTGGTAATCCGGATTTGGTAATCTTGAAAACTGTGTATCTGGATCAGGGTGATCCAGTCCAATTTTGCTTTGAAAAACCGTCATAAAAGTAAGACGCAATTACCTGATCCTGGATAGGAAAAAATGGGATTTCCAAATCCGGATCATTTTGATCCAGATTAAATGTTTTGAACAACTGGCCCATCATTATCACTGACAATGACCAAAAAATGAAGACAAGGGGCTCTATCTTGCACCCGGCGCAAATTTCTTTATTCATTGACGCATTTATCATTCCTATTTTGCACTCGCGCAAAGCGGGCTTTTTCCCTCCACAGACGCATGTCGGTAAACTAGGAAATGAACTTGCGCTCCCTGGACGGGTCGGCGCAAAAAGGAGGCGTGTGTTGGCGCAAACAATCCCTGGTGGTATTTTGCAGTTCTAGAAAACACTTGCGCCAATGACCAGAAAAAAACCTGGTCTAAAGTCAGTGGCGCATTGCGTATACATTCAGATGCTATTTTAAGTGCGCATGCTTGGCCATAATACAGAGAGTGAACAACGCACATACACTGTAGATGATTCTCTCAGCTACACAGATGCATTTTACTTTTTGCAAATGATACATTATTATAAGGAAAAATATATAAACATGAGGGAAATCATTGTTGTGTCCATGACGATGGGAAAAATAGGCATAAAGCTGACGCATTTACCCAAATTATCATATGCATGTTTAACCGAAGCTAATTTGGGTGGGATTGTCTCATCCCCAATGTCACTTCTCTTTCTTTTACGGCCCTGACGAGAACATCGATCTCCTCGGCTGTGATCCGATTGAAGCGCGCCGGTAAATGCGCCCTTATAATAGTATAGCGCCACGGAACAAGCGCACCTCGTTCATCATGCTCTTAAAGGGAATGTGATATGATATGACGCCTTTTTGGTTTGTTTCCCGTTACGCCCAAACCACACCTATGAATAATGAAGCTACTTCAGACCAACCCCTTTTAGATTTAGAGAAGAGGCATTTATCCCGCCGGTTAAATAGCAACAGTGCCGGGATCCGCCCACAAAGTTACTTGCGCTTTGCGTTTTGACACTTGCGTTTCAGATCATTAAAATAGGGCCCAATGTTTCTAATTTATTTGCCCACTTTCTAAACAGATCCCATGTGTGACCACATTTCATTTTCTGTGCATGTACTCTGGGCACATATTGTATAACTCCTGTTTGTTTCAGTTTATCCACGTTTCCTTAGCCTTTCTTTTGAGCAAAAGTGATTTTGCTGCCACAATTTAACTCGGAGGGAGAGCTGTGGGTAATTTCACTTTTAATTGTTCTTGCTACTATCATCACACAGCATGTATGGCACCAGCTATCATTTATTTCTCCTTTTCATATGGAGAGCCCTTGTGTCCTGTTGTTACATGTGTGTTGATATAAAAGGTCTCATGTTGCTCTCCACATCCTCCAAAAATACACCCTGATGACAAACTTGGGGTGCCGGCAGATGTTGGCATAGATAAGCCACAGGGTTTTCACAAAGTGACATTCCCTACGGGTCTACACCTCTCACCTGAGCACTGAACATCAGACGTGCCCTCTATCTGCACTTTGAAAGTGTCTCTGAATTCAAATGTGGGTCTGGTTACACATTATACACTTCAGATGAACCAGGTACATGCCACAATTAATTTCAAGGCCTGCATGGCATAAAAAAGAGCATGATGCAATTAATGTTCTAGTCCTGTTGCCCTATATATGACTCTTTTTCTCCTTAACATGCAAATACAAATATCACTGAATATATTGTAGGCCTACAAATGACTGATTATTCTGCGTTCTGCAGAGAAGGTGCAGTATTTAGATTACAACACAAATGTAGTGCCCAGACTATTTATTTATTTATTTATTTGTTTATTTGAGAGAATAAATACACAGTAAGTTATTAACCTTCAAATGGTCTGTTTCCTGTTTACACTCTATACCACCCCAGCAATTGATTGAGTATATATATTTATTATATTAAATATATTTAGTTTTTTCACATTTACCATTCATTTCAATGTGGGGTCATATTGACCCTGAAGACCAGAAGTGTAAACATTTTTTTTTACATACCTTCAGAACAACCGAATCAAGCCCAGTTTTTTTTGTGGGTGTATAGAAAGATAATGTATCAAAAGTCATAAAATCTTATTCCACTGAGATGAAGGGAACCTTTTTTTTTTTGCTAATAAAATTAGCTACCTCGTTTCTATTTTTTTTAAAATATGATTTAAATTTGAATTAGTCTTTTGCTACAATAATAATTAGGATTTTTTAATGTATATTTTCTGAAGGTCATTTGAATGATTACAATTAAAAGCAGAGTTAAAGATTAAATCCAACTTCAAAAATATTGGAAACACCATAATTAAAATAAATAAATAAATAAATAAATAAATACAAATGAAACAAAAAAGAACGCAATGAAAAACAATTTTTTTGTGGGAAAAAGAAAACCTAAAATTCTAAGATACATCCAGGGCTGTGCTGACTGATGCTACGTTCACACTGGGACGTGAATAGCGTGCGTAAAATCGCGTCTACCACATCTAGTTTGACACTTGACCACTTTGTGTCAATTTGCGCATCAAGAGCATAACTGATGTCCGTAAAATAAAAAGTTTGAAGCAAAATTTATGCGCGTCACCAGTACTTCCACCTGTCCCGCGCCCAGTTTGATGACCTGTTGTCCCGCATCAGAGCGAGGATCACCCTCGCCCTCATCCATCTAATCTAGCTGTCATTTATTTTTGTTTTGATGTTAAATAGAGCCAGCCTTCAAAAGTTATTGACCTGTTCTGTAATTTTTTTCTCTCACCTCCAGAAACGAACTTATGCACATGTATGTTGGTTGTCTTTACATCATAATACTATTTTATGTAATCTAGATGTGGAATGAATAACAGTCAACACAAAATGAACATGTCTCATATATAGAAATAAAGTTTTAAGTGATAAAATATTTGCTTTGTTGTGCATAATCCCACCATGCATTTAGTCATATTACAAAATAATTTATTGAAGCATCCAGATACTTCACCACGTGAGCAAGCAGCTAGGCTTCTGATTGGTTAACGCGGCACGAATTGACGCCAAAGTTCAGATTTTTCAACTCTGGGCGGCAGGCGTGAATTGCGTCAAACGCGTGAGTGCACAAATAGCACTAGCTAAATCATACGTGCTAAACGCCCAGGCTCAATTCCCGCCATTCGCACGAACTTGACGCACGTAATGAGGCGTATTCGCATTTACCGCACCGTGCTCTACGCCTCATCGCGCCGCAGGATTTTACGCGCATAGCACGTCTTTGCATCTGACTTAACATTGAAATCATTCGCGTCTGATGCGCTATTCGCGTCCAGTGTGAACGTAGCATGAGACTCAAAACAATAATTAAAAAAATAATTAGGATGATAATATCAAAAGTCTTTTCCTCCCATTGTGTAACCTATATTTGAGTGAAACGGCTTTTGAACCAGAAAAAAAAGTAGGTGGAACTTTGTTCATTCGGGACTGATTGGATGACTGCATGGTTGTGGTTTCCTATTGGTGGATCTCATGTGAGTGACAGGCTGTACCGCCCTCATGCGAGTATACATATCATCATAGAAGAGATATTTTAAATTAAAGATTAAAGACAAAAGCTCATGATTTTTAAATGTGCACAGATAAATCATTTATAATAAATACTGCACTATTCAAGAATTTTCCATTTTTATTTTATGGTGACTAACACTTAGATGTACACTGAGAACAAGAAATAAAATGACACACACACACATACCAAAATTCATAAGGGAATCAAAAAAGTAGCTTAATATTTACTTTGCACCAAAAACATGATAGCATGCTGGGACTTTAGGAAACATTACTGAGTGATAAAAATGAAGTTAATCATTTTTAATGAGTTGATTGAAATGAAGCATCCGAACTATATTTTCTAAAATGAATGAGGAGGCTTGTTATATTATCCCCTGCAGGTTATGTCATGCTACAATGCTACACTTCTCATTTCTGAAAAAGCTACAACATTTTGTAAAAGTAGTATTATGAAAGTAGTAGCATCACAGCTTTTACTCACTCACTCCACAAAACTTCTCAAGATAAAAGTAGCTTTATTTTATGACTAGATAATCCTATGTACTAATGTGTTTTTTGTTTTTTAGATGAGAATAGGAAACTGCAAAAAAAAAAAAAAAAAATCATATTACGATCACAGATAAGAACAAGATTATGGCAAGATTAGTCTGACAGTTTCATAGTTGTTCAGAGACTGGTCTAGACATGGAAACTTCCCTCAGAACTAATTAATTACTGATTTATATGCAGCTAAGTGATGGGTAAGTGTGAGCCACAACTCACAAGTAATTAAAGGGCGGAAGGATGACTTTGGCGTTAAAACGGCCCCACTGTTTTGGCATATTAATGTACAATAAATGTCATTTTTTATGTGGTCCTGACACTGCAATTCTCCTATTAAAAATGAAAAGACTAGGAAGATCACTGTAGTCTTCACTGAATCAGTGGACTTATGCATCCCTAGAGAAAGAAACTCCAGTAATGCATGAAGTTTAATGAGATAGAGAGTATAGATTGAACCAACGTTTGTCTGACAAATGTTTAGTGGAAGCGATAAGGCAGAGAAACCATGTTATGCGTAAAATACACACTTGTAAACAGATGTATCACTATACATTATAGAATTTCCAGCCGATTGTTCACACTCTTTGCAAACAGTGTATGTGATCTATTGATCAGGTCTGTAGTAGTACATCACTTGCTCTTTTCCAAGTAAAAACTGTGAAGTCTAAAATCATTTAAATGGCACATTGGGTTGCTAATTTTAAACATGAAATTAAGCTCACTTACACAGTGATTTGAGGCTTCAGCTAAGCAATTGTGCTTAAATGAACCTTCAGGGTTTCTGTAGTGCATGGGTGTTATAAAACACTCAAGAGATTTAGATTTCCTCTTATGTTAAAATTGTGAAACTTTAGGTGGATTCATAAAGGCAAAAACTGACATGAAAATGCCCTTATGTGCATTTTCTACTCGTATACCAGTAATTCAATTCCAAAACTGTTTATTAAACTGTATAAAGACAAATAGACAATCACAATATTATTACGGTAATCCACTCTTAAGGGGGTCGCACACCGGACGCGCAGCGCCGCGCTCTTTAAAATTCGAACATATTATTCTCTATGAGTGTACACACACCGGCGGCGCCATTCGGCGTCTGTCCGGGCGCCCACGACGGCTCAGGACCGTGTTCAAAACCCTGCAGCGCCACAGAGCGCCATTTACATAGTTTTATATCAAATTTAAATAATTTTTGTCTCAAATCGTTGCTGATGGGTCCTGACTTCGCCCTATCCTGCAATATACATTTCGTTTTGCATTCATTTACAGAAATCAGCTGCTTGAATGACAATTGCTGATGTTATTGGATTTTTCAGGTGAGATTCTCAATTCATTCAGTTAACGGATGCTCTGAGGTAAAGTTTTCAGACTGCAGACTCAGCAACGATTGTATTTAATTGTGCAGTACAATAATTACATAGAACAGACATTATCTTCATCTCCTGTCATTAAACATTACAATATTGCTGGCCATACACTGATGAGAAAGTGCGCGTCCGGTGTGCGATACCTTGAGTTGTCCTAGACGCGGACGCGGCACGGCGCTGCGCGTCCGGTGTGCGACCCCCTTATTTTGATATTCTGTTCTGTTTTCTTTAGATCCTGTTTCCCTGCTCTGTTTAGTTTTGGTTTCCTTATATACATGTATGTGTGTGTGTATGTATGTATATATATATATATATATATATATATATACACACACACACATGCACTCTCTGTTCGGCTTAGTTCTTTGTCAGTTATCGTTTATGTTTGCGGTTGTGTGTTTATTCCCGATTAAGTTATTAAAGATTGTTCTTGTATTTCTTTATCATCGTGTTATTCATTGAAGCCACTCAGAACCGTGACAAATAAACAAATGTAAAATTCAAACTGTGGTGATTATCTCACTAATACCTCACATGATTTCATTAACTCTTTTCCCACTATTAACAGAATTTTCCATCATTTTTAAGACAATGCTTCCCATTGCTTTCCATTCTAATTCCAATTCCATTTCCAATTCCATTCCAATGCTGCCACTGATGGAATAGCCTCTATGCACGAACCCTGATGACGTGTGTCCGAAAGAATCTCAGTCAGCGTCTCTACTTCCGGAAGCACGTTCTGCAGGCCAAGTGTATAGCGGCAAAACTTGAATAAAATCCATTTCTCAGAAACGGAGGCAACGATTTTAGAAACGCTGATTCGCTAGTCGAATTTCGTACGATATGAGAGAATACTAACCCTCAAAGTTGTTGATGTAGCTCGAAATATATAATTTAAATAACTTCTCTTTTTCACTCTTGTGTGACAGCTAACTGCCTCACAGTGTTGTTAACATCATTCACGTTAACCGCAGGACATTTTTATAAACAGCAAGTGTAATTTGACACTATCTACACCTAACGCAAAACCGGCTTCTGACCATAGACTGACGCAGCACCGGAAGTGACTGGGCGTGCTGAGACAAACTCTGACGCGATCGTGCATAGAGGCTATTGTTTTCACTGTCATACACTAGGGAGATCAATGACGCATCTTTTGAAATAGTACAAAATCTGGTGTTGATGGACTCGATTTACTCCATCTGTGTTTTGATCATCATTCTGAATCCAATCCAGATGTAGTCTTATACAAAAAACACATTTTATCAGCTTTTTGTTAAATGTTGCTTTTTAAGTTAAACATATTCACATTCAAGTTTTGAGAAAAAAATGCATTAATTTGTAATGATTATTTTTTTGTATGTTTGTTTAAAGTTATTTATTGTTATTCTTCTAAAAATATTTCATGATTTGGTACTCCAACAATAAAATATTTTGGGGCCATGAAAATGATCAAACATGCTGGTTCTGGATGGCGGATTTTATGTTAATTATTTCCTGGAAAAAAAAAAGTTTAAGCAGTACTTTAAATTATGCATAGCAAGCAACTAACCCTAAACCAACCCTATTCCTAACCCTACTGTCACGTTTTTGATATGTTCAGTTCTGTGATCTTGTTTCCCCCTGTCTTTGTGATTTTGGTTTAGTCCTGTCTGTTTAATTAGAAATTCTCATCACCTGTGTTTGTTTATTATCCTGTTAGCCCCAGTACATTTAAGTCCTGTATTTTCCCTCAGTGTTTGTTGTTCGTCGTCCATATATGGTTGTGTGTACTGAGTTCCTGAGTTTTTTCTTTGTTCCTGTATGTTTCCTGGAAGCTTAGTTTGTAAATAAATTAGCTACATTGAAGTTCCCGTGTCCTTCGTCTTCAGCAACCTGCACAAATCCTACCCTATAGTAAGTACATAGTAGTAATTGCTATTACACAGTAAGCAGGCCCGGCTGCAGGATGAAATGACTGAGGGGGCATGTGCAATTGTTAAGGGGGCTTAACTTTATACCATCAATAAACAATAACAATACACACCTCGCTTTGGAACAACAGATTTTTAAATGCAGCGCTCCATAAAACACTCCACATGCAACTGCACAGGTAACCGTGTAATATTAAGATGTGCCAACAAAATGTATTATTCTTATATGAATTCTTTCACGTTTCAGTTTAAAATATTCAGACTCCCCAGAGTGAGTTTTTATTTTAGAACGTTCCCCTTAAGGTTTCCATGGCAATGTGTCATATTTGTCCTGTGACACATGATGACAGATGTGTATCGCTTTTATTTTGTTTGTCCTTTTATATTCAAAATATTCACAAACTTGCTTACCATGTCTTCAACTAGCTGATATTCTGATGTGTAAGTGAGTGTGTTTGGTCACTTAAAACCTTATAAATTATCTCGATCTATAATGTGAGATGGGCGTCATCATGTTTATTTGCGCCACAGTTCAGAGAGTCCTGTCAGTCATCATCAGTTTCTCCCGAAATATATGTAAGAAAGTGGCCGGTGAACTGTGAGACGAATGGAGTAAACTTTATAGTCACTTCCGTTTGTCTGATATGAATAACACATGTTGGCAAATTATATTTGAATAGATTGTTATTGCTGCTTCCAGACATCCATGTGTATTTTACAAACTCTAAACATTATGAGGTTGAAAACACTGTGTTGTTTTGATAGCGCTGAGCTTGTCCGTCTCTGGCTCAGTGCCAACCAACGTGCGTAATCTGGCAGTGATGTCATTGAACATCATCCCATATTGGACCTCAAAAGATTAAACATTTTATTTGTATTCATGAATACAAAAATGAAACTGAGGGGGACACATAGATGCCCCCTTTTGCCCCCTCGTGGCGCCAGGCCTGACAGTAAGTAAACTGCATAACTACACTGTTTTGTGCATTGTACTGTCTTTCGGTTCTGTTGTCAATCCGCATTCAGTGATGCTGCTGAAGTAAGATGCTGCTGATGTGTTATCAGTTCGCCCAAGCTTCGGTTACAGTCTGAGGAGACGTACGCTGTAAACAAAACAATCTTTCTATCTTTAGACATTTAGACACAGAGGACGTCTTGCATTTTTTTGCCCAGCCATATTTATTTGAACCCGAATACACGGACGCACCAGATACACGTCAGCAGCATCATACGCCATCAGCATCTCTGTGCACTCGTGAACGCAGATTGACAACAGAACTGGAAGAGAATACAATGCTGAATAAAGTCGAAGTATTTGTTATTTGTGGACCAAAATTAATTTTAACTAACTAACCCACTGGTGTCACATGGACTACTTTGATGTCTTTATTTCCTTTCTGGACAAGGACAGTATATCGTACATACATTTTCAATGCAGGGACTAAAAACTCTCTGACTAAATCTAAAATATCCTAAACTGTGTTCCGAAGATGAACGGAGGTCTTAAGGCCAATTTATACTTCTGCATCGAGGGTACACCGTAGTGTACAGCGTTGGCTACGCACGCAGGCGACGCCGTTGTGAGCATTAAACTTATGCGTTCAAGTCTTGGTTGCTCTGCAGTACAGCTCCAAAACGCTAGTTGGCGGCGAAGGGTTTTAATGTTCATTGTGTTTAGTTTCCTCACGGCTAGGTCCGCGTCGTCGCGATGTGTAGTTACATTTTTGAGGAGGTGCGCGTCAGGCTACGGCGAAGGGTACGTGGTATGGGACGCATATGTGCGTATGCTATGCCGTACCTACTGCACGCACCCTACGAAGAAGTATAAATTAGCTTTTAAGGGCTTGGGACGACATGAGGGTGAGTTATTGACATATTTTGATGACTTTGAACTAACCCTTTTAAAATAAAGTGTAACCAAATGTTAAAGTGGGTGGAGCCAGTGCTCGTTCACATTGTGTTTGAATTTAAGATGAACTGCGATTTCTAAAGTGGGATGCATTTAGAAAAGCTTTTTGTATGGTTTATAAATCGTTCTGAAGATTTCAGAAGCTGTTGTACGTTCACATTAGGTTCATTCTATGCACGTGTTTATAAATGAGGCCCAAGTTCTTAAAGATACTTATCTGTCCTAATATAAACTTTTATTGTAATAAATCAAAATTGTGTCTGTATTGTCCAGAACAGTGCTGGTTAGTAACCCATTATAGTAATAAATTTAACTTTCTGCAGTAATGTAGTACCACAATTTGTTTTACTTTTGCCGTTACAGGTGATACAATGATACCAACATCATCATGTAGTAAGAAAGTTACTTAGTTTTATACTTTTATAGTGTCAGTTTAACCGTAACACACAAATAGAATGTGGAAGTGTAGTGGAACTTCACGGTCATGTCGGAAGAGGTTATGAACAAGTAACAGAGTGACATGTGCAGTGAATGGTCTTCATCTGAGTCATAACATTTCATAAATCATTGCAAATATAAAAAGACGATCTGCAGTCTGTTCCTTCAATGCAATTTCTGTCAAGCATTCAGTCAATTGGCTTCTTATGCAAATGAGCTCAGTCACTTTGGCTTCTCTCCTCCTCAGCATGTCAATGAAGGGTTGGTTTATTGAAATATAGAGTAACTACCTTATGTTATCATCTCTTACATATGAATATGGCATGATGCGGTTGTCTTCACTGCAGATATTTTAGGGTTAACATAAGCTTATTTAGCTCTGAAGCTGGATTCTTCTTGTCAAGTATTAACATAAAATATCTGAAGCCCCTTGATTTCTGAGTTACGTGGCAAAATTATGTCTTTGCATAAATGTTTGATCTTAAGACGTCTTGTTACATTAATATTGGAATGGTTTAGTTGAAGTGGCCCAAATTTTGCTTTAATTATGACTTGAATTAAGACTCCATGCAGTGTTTCATGGTACCTTATATAATTTACATTAGTTCTCAATTTAAACATTTAAAGTCTTGCACAGCAGCATCACTTAAATGACACTGTATATAGACACTGTACTGTACATAAACTGACTTACTGACTGTTTTGGTCAATACATGTCAATGGAGGGACCGAATACTCTCTGACTAAATCTAGAACGACATGAGGATGAGTCATTAATAGCATAATTTTCAATTTTTGAGTGAACTAACCCTTTAGACAACGTGGCGCAGGACATGAAAATGATAACTGCGTCGGGCTGAAACTTGCAAAAAATGGCGATTTTCCACTACACAGTACCAGCTTGGCTTGAAAAGTTGTACCTGTACCTGCTTTCGGCTGCTTTTTTTGTATCACCTCCGGCGAGGTTCTGAGCGAGGCTAAGGCGATACTAAAATGTCATGTGAAAACAATGCACCACATCATTGCACACGCCAGATGGAGTATCCAGAATAGCCCTGCCATTTTTAAATAGTTTGGCCAGAGATAGTCACTACTATTATTATGGCAACTCGGAAGAATATGGCGTGGTCAAACGAGAAGGTGCAGACTTACCTTTGGTTGCCGAAGAGAGGATCCAGCGAGAGCTTGATAGGGCAATGAGGAACAAAAGGCGTTGCTATGACAACCGGGTACTATTTATGGTGGTACTGTCTGCAATGGAAAACGGAGCGAAGAGAGTCGAGAAACAGAGTCGAGCTGAGCCGAGTCGAACTGGTACTGGTAGTGGAAAAGAGCCAAAACAGACTTGCGCTGCATTTTGCCATGTGTATGATGGGGACAAGTGTTTCTTTTCATATTTTGGAAAGTAAAAAGTGTACTTTGTAAAAGTCAAGTTTTTCTGTAAAGTACATTTTATAAATCATTTTGTTGTAATGATGTTTTGTTGGGCTTAAATAAGTACACTTGTTATTCACTTATTTAAAATTCAGTATTAATGATATTTTTTATATTTTATATATGTTAAAATATTTTTAAATGTACTAACTTGCAAATCCATCATCACAAACGTGTAATATCTTTAAGTTCCAATAGAATTTACTATAAATCTTTGTTAGTACATTTAGCATTACAAATTTCAAAGACAATAGATGTAATTATAAAATCACACAGACATGCAAGTCTCAATCAGATCAAATTGTATATATATATATATATATATATATATAATACGCTTTTCACTTAATTGCAGTTTGCATGCATGCATATAACACTAAATTAAAGGTCCCGTTCTTCGCGAATTCCATTTTTTCAAACTTTAGTTAGTGTGTAATGTTGCAGTTAGAGCATAAATAATACCTGTAAAATTATAAAGTTCAATGCCTAGTGAGATATTTTATTTAACAGAAGTCCCCTTTCAAAGCATACAGCGAATGGCCTGTTTGGACTACATCGCCCTCTACTTCCTTTTTAAATGACGTACCTAGAACAATCTTTTTGACTAATCTCCGCCTAAGAGGAATACACAAAAAAGGGGGTGTGGTCTTGTTGTGCTCCCACTGAGAAGAAGCACTTCAGATGCACATGCATCTCCAATTTATGTTAAGAGTCGTGACCTTTCCGGGTGACGTGCGAGAAGCTGCTGTCGAATCAACACAGGAACCGCTGGCCCAATCAGAACTCGTTACGTTTTTCTGAACGAGGGACTTCATAGAACAAGGAAGTCATCGGGCTGTTTTTTTGGACAGTGAAAACAGATTAAATTGTATGAAAAATACTGTTTTTTTTACACGCGAAACATGAACACGTTATATTGCACATTGTAAACACAATCAAAGCTTCAAAAAAGCATGAAGAACGGCACCTTTAAAATTGTAAACTTCAAATTACTTAAAAGAATACCATTGTACACATTCAAAAAATCATGGAATTGCCATACATAAAGCAATCAATGATACTATGGTACTTTCTGGTACTTTTTTAGTAGATAATGTTTAAGTGTAAACATGAGGAGCTTGTTTCTGAGTGCACTTGATGAAATGCCTGTACTAGTATGTTGTGTCTGTGTTCAGGGGGTTTGAGTGTGTAACACTCTCTGTCTCTCCTGGAACCATACAAGAATACGCTGAGGGATCAATTAGTTGTGATAAATGAGAAGATGATAACCCACACTTATTTGCATTGGAGCTTTCATCAGGACCCCAACTCCCATCAAACTCTCCAGCCTCCCTGTGGGGGAGCTGGGATCAGCTGGGAGTGGTAGTAGCATGTAGGCCGGATATCAAAGAAAACCTTAGAAGCTCTGAAACCCTCAGCCAGAACTGCAGGCTGTCCGCTGTATGTCATTCTGTAAAAATTGATTGTGATTTTAACGGTAAAAGACCTGCTACAGCAAAAACTGTTAACTGGTCAACGGAAAGTTTCTGTAGCATATACAGTGAACAATTGTAATAGATCGAATCTAGATGATTTTACAGTAAAATACCGTTAACTTTACAGTTTTCTGAAGTGAAAAGGAACAAGTCATTGTATCAATTACAGTGAAAAAAACATAAATTCACATTCCCAGAATTCACTCTGTGACACTTCACATTTGATGTATTTTCTCCGAAATAACTGTTTCTTCTTAATTTCTTTAATCCGTTATGTACATTAGGGTTTTTATAGGTACAATGCAGAATCGTGATCCACATAACAGGCATTGGGTCAAAACCATAGTGCAAATGTTTATTGCATTTTTTATGTCGTGTGTTACCTTGATGGTGTTTTAGTGTTTGTATGAATGAGACTGTGTGCAGCTTATGTATTAGTATTTACTTTCTCAAATTATGGAAAAGCTGCTTGTGAGGGAGCATTGATTCATCATGTGACTTTCCAGCCTGGTCTCATTGTTAATACATGCAAAGATAGAAAACTTACTTTTTAGTACGTTTTGATAGATGCTGAAACGTATAATATGGACGTATCTGCAACATTTAAACGTAACATTATTACGTTTTTACAGCTAAAAAACGTAAACTGTTTACGTATATTCTATATCATACAGAAATCTGTATAATTTCCCTTTTTACCATTTTATAGATAAATGTAAGATCCCGTAACCCTAATCCCAAACCTAAACATACCCATTTTATACATAATATAAAAAAGGATAAAACGGTGTTGGGAAAGGGCAGTTTTATTAACAATATAACGTTAGCATTAAAATCTATTTTGAGCCACCAATCCTACTCCTACCCCTAAACCTACCCATAACAATTCCTTAAAACTAACAGGTAACAAACTACAATTATAAAGAAAAACATAACTAACAAACAAGTATAATCACAATAATTTATTTATTGTGAAAATGTCAAAACCGATACCAAAAGCCGGTCACATGATGAAGCGTTGCAGTCGCAGTCTTCTCTGGCAGTATTGTAATAGTTTTGTATGAAGTACGGAGCAGAAATGAAATTATAATCAATGAAATTGTTAATCCCGCTTCGGTTCGCGCTTCTCCATTTCAAATGATTAACCAACCGTCTCACAGTCCTTCATGTCGCAATCTGTGACGAAGCAGGGAAGAGCCAATGAACGTTTGATATCACTGCCGTAAAATATGACGTATCGCTTCTCAAGGTCGCATTTTTTGAATTTGAATTCATAACCAGCCCCGCGTTTGACATGTACGGTCGCTGCTGAGAATGGAGATAAAGATCACGACAGGATAAGAGGCTGAATTAGGAGTTGTTTCTTGCATACAACTATGGATTCTAAAGACTTGGATTACATCAAACTAATAAAATTGATGTCTTTTGTGAATTTTGTTGTGTTTTATAGGAGAAAACGCTTTATGTGTCTCAAGGTAAATAAACTAATACAAAACGGTTAAACAAGTAATGTTAAAGAATGTATTTTTAAGGTTTTATATTGTATTGTTTAACACCATGCAGGCGAAACGAGCAAAATGTTAATATTTATGAGTATTATATCAATAAATGCGACTAAAAACTTAATTAATAAGACCGTGGAATGCAATAGGGTCAAAACATAATGCTACGAATATTAATATGAATAAATTGTGATACATCATACATACAAATGTGTACGTCGGTGGATTTGTTTATACGTAAATAAATGACGTTTTTGTGCTGTCAATACGTAAATATTTTACGTTTTAAAACTGTAAATACGTCGGTATTATCCGTTTCTGCGCATATAAAACGTAATTATACATACATATGATAGAACGACAACAAGGTACAAAACAGATATTACTAGGTCTACTTCAATAGGTAATAAAATTAACATACCAGTTAATGAAAAAACATTTATTTACTGTAAATTTAAGTTAAATCTGTAAAACCTAAAATGTTGCTACCTTGTTTTTTACTGTAAATTTCTGGAAATCACTGCTGTGCAGCTCTTAGCATGTAATTTGGGGTGGATCAGGAGAAAGTAATGGAAGCTGGTTCCATATCAACAGGGGAGGAGAACAAAAAATAAGGAATTCATTTATCTCGCTGTGCTGAGGATGAGAGCTTTTACAGTTGCAAGGAAAAAAATATGTGAAACCACTGGATTTCTTGTATAAACTGACTGGAAATTATGATTGGATCTCCAGCTGAGTCAAAACAATTGGTAAAAACAGCTTGTTTTGACTGTTTTTAATATGAACAAGTCATAGTGGATGATGGAATAGGTATGTGAACCCTTGAGTGTAATAACTCGTTGACCCTCCTTTAGCAGCAATACTATCAACCAGACGTTTCCTGTGGATCAGACCTGCACAATGGTTAAGAGGAATTTTTCACCATTTTGCCTTTAAAATGGTTTCTGTTCAGCAGTTGTTTGGATCTCTAGTGTCATCTCAATCATGCTGAGGTCAAGCCTCTGCCACAAAAGCATATTTTCCTGTTTTGAAGCAATAACTGTGTTGATTTATTCTTGAGCTGTGGGTTTTATTCCTATTGTATCACCCAACTTCTGTTGAGCTTTAGTTGCCAACAGTGGCCTTATTCTCCATCAAAATGTCCTGAAAAACCTGGAGATTCATTTTTCTATTCTATGACAGCAAGCTGTTTAGGCCCAGAGGCTGTAAAGCCACAAACCATGAAACCCTCCACCATACACTCTCAGAAAAACAAGGTACACAAGCTATCACTGGGGTAGTACCTTTAATACAGCTTTTTTCTGAGAGTTTACCTTTTTGTTGGGATCTTTACATCTTTCCACATGTTTGCAATATATATCTATTCGCAGATCCAGCTTTGACCACAACCCAACTTTGGTGTTATCTCATTTATAGATAAGTTGTCTTACTGAGGACTGATGAATATGTCCCAATATAAAATTCCCTAGCATTATTTCTTATTTGTGACAAAATATTGAATGCAATATAAATATTCAACATGACATCATGACTTTTGCGAAAACATACACGCCACTTTCAAGTCAAGTGGCGTGTTATCTATACGCATTTTGAACTATCCGCATGTATGCGTTCTATGCGCCCATGTCTCTACGCCATTAAATGTCCAGAGTCATTCCGCGTGTATGTATCTATGCGTCTATGTCTACTCTGTTAAATGTCTGAGCGAAACGAAGCAAAATGTAGATCTGGGGAGCGCTATTTTTTTTGTCCTAGGATGGTAGGGGAAGACTCATAAATGCTATTAACCCCAGTGACGGGTAGGTTTAGGGATTCATGTTTTCATTCTTTAAAATGAAAACATTTCATTTTGCTCTGTATAGTAAATGTTAGTTGACTGCTTTGACAAAAAAGAAAATGGTTATATTAATTGACTGGTTTTATTCAAGTCAAAAATCTAATTTAATATCGATCTAAATGCATACATTTGTACCAACAAAACTTATTTTTATGGGTTTAATCAGGCACTGATAACTTTTTAAGTTAAGAAATATACACTCACCGGCCACTTTATTAGGTACCCCATGCTAGTAACGGGTTGCACCCCCTTTTGCCTTCAGAACTGCCTCAATTCTTCGTGGCATAGATTCAACAAGGTGCTGGAAGCATTCCTCAGGGAGTTTGGTCCATATTGACATGATGGCATCACACAGTTGCCGCAGATTTGTCGGCTGCACATCCATGATGCAGACTCCCGTTCCACCACATCCCAAGATGCTCTATTGGATTGAGATCTGGTGACTGTGGAGGCCATTTGAGTACAGCAAACTCATTGTCATGTTCAAGAAACCAGTCTGAGATGATTCCAGCTTTATGACATGGCGCATTATCCTGCTGAAAGTAGCCATCAGAAGTTGGGTACATTGTGGTCATAAAGGGATGGACATGGTCAGCAACAATACTCAGGTAGGCTGTGGCGTTGCAACAATGCTCAATTGGTACCAAGGGGCCCAAAGAGTGCCAAGAAAATATTCCCCACACCATGACACCACCACCACCAGCCTGAACCGTTGATACAAGGCAGGATGGATCCATGCTTTCATGTTGTAGACGCCAAATTCTGACCCTACCATCCGAATGTCGCAGCAGAAATCGAGACTCATCAGACCAGGCAACGTTTTTCCAATCTTCTATTGTCCAATTTCGATGAGCTTGTGCAAATTGTAGCCTCAGTTTCCTGTTCTTAGCTGAAAGGAGTGGCACCCGGTGTGGTCTTCTGCTGCTGTAGCCCATCTGCCTCAAAGTTTGACGTACTGTGCGTTCAGAGATGCTCTTCTGCCCACCTTGGTTGTAACGGGTGGTTATTTGAGTCACTGTTGCCCTTCTATCAGCTCGAACCAGTCTGGCCATTCTCCTCTGACCTCTGGCATCAACAAGGCATTTCCGCCCACAGAACTGCCGCTCACTGGATGTTTTTTCTTTTTTCGGACCATTCTCTGTAAACCCTAGAGATGGTTGTGCGTGAAAATCCCAGTAGATAGCGTTTCTGAAATACTCAGACCAGCCCTTCTGGCACCAACAATCATGCCACGTTCAAAGTCACTCAAATCACCTTTCTTCCCCATACTGATGCTCGGTTTGAACTGCAGGAGATTGTCTTGACCATGTCTATATGCCTAAATGCACTGAGTTGCTGCCATGTGATTGGCTGCTTAGAAATTAACTGTTAACGAGCAGTTGGACAGGTCTACCTAATAAAGTGGCCGGTGAGTGTAGGTTACCACTTCTCACAGTGTGTCCGAGTATCTTGAGCCCTTTAAAGTTAGTCCTGTCAGTGTTTCTTTATCAGTGTTTGTTTGTTCCTGGAACAATGGAATGGGAGTCAATGGTAACCAATACTGTTTGATTTTGGTTTGCATTTATATAGAGTGACTGGTTTTTAAAGTGCCCCACCAAAGAAAAAAAAAGAAAAAAAAGCAGCAACCTTTTTTTTATTAGGGTTAAGATTTTAACTGGAAAATTTATTCTGAAGACGTGTGACTGTGTTGACACTTTGACGTTTAATGACTATGCTGGTGAAAAGCCTCTCATTATCTATGGAATCACAAAAAGCAAAGCTAGTGTCATTCAGTGAGAGAGCTCATATCACTCTGTTGTTTAGCAGGCATTACTGGAGCCAGTGTATCAGGCATTAGTATGGGCACCAGAGGTTCACAACCTCAGTGCTCCACCGCATTTTAAAGAAATGCTCTGACTTCACAGAGACTATTGATTCGGGATAAAGAAGGATTAAGACAAATATGTTGCGGTTGATTTAATATTGCACTCTTTTTTTATTGCACCTTTTGAGACGGCAACCACTGTTTCTACACAGTTTTAGGAGTTTGCATGCCTAGTCTGACCCACTATTATTTACTAACCATGGGAATCCTGATTGCATGATATGCGTTTCGTGTATCTGCTGCGGCATTAATAAAAATCTCATTTTGGGCTGTACAGAAGCAATTAAACAGAAGTTGATTCCATAGTGTGGATGACGCACTTCAGATTCTAAATGCCCCCATCTCTCCATGGGGGACTCAAAGCATTTTCATTAGTATGTACAAATACATATTTGCAGCATGATTACTTCAGACCCTTTAGTAGGGTCTTTTGAAATTACCTCACTGTCCTTTTGGATGCTTTGACCTCAAATGATCCAGTTGTGAGTGAAGCACTAAAATATGTAAGCAGAGAAAATCATTTAATTCGGAATGTACTGTTTGATAAACAACCATAATTTCAGATTCCTGCTGAAATGAAAAGCAAACATTACAAGAACCCCATACCATTGTAAGGTCTGGGTGAAGGATGAATCGTCTGAATAACTAAATACATTCTTCCTAAAACCTAAAAGCTTTCAGAACGAATGTAAGTTGGTGACATCAGCCCCAGTATGGCAGGATGAGGCTGTTCCTCAACATTTACGACCTGTGATCATCATACACACACACACCGACATACGGGGCAAGCTTTAAAGAAAATCGCTATCACCTCAGAGAGGAATTCAACGAAGTTCTTTCCACCACACACACACATTTAGGGGTTATTCAATAATTAACTCATTTTAAAGACTTTATGAGATGTAGAGCTGTATTCCAATTATGTGTGTATGCTTGTCTTGGTGTTGTTTTAAATCTCATGGTCTAGCTGAATTAATCTGATACAGGAAATTACAGTAAAATGAATGATGCTATGTACACCAGCTTTTTGAGACAGTAAGGGCAAAAACTCAACATTACTGTCAGAGCCTGTTCTTAGATAAGAGCGTTTACAACCTCCTAAAGGAATGCCAGAGAAGTGTGGCTCTCTCTCTCTCTGGAATTCTCAACTAAGAAGGAGAAATGAATCCTGCATTCATTTATTTGTTTTCTATTATATGTCCCCTTGAGAATTGTATGAACAATGTATCTAATCTCATCTCACGATTTGCCTTTTATGTGTTTGATCTATGTTGTTTGAAAACTCTAATGGGATAATGTTTCAAACTTTGCTAACTGTGTGTGTGATGCGTGTGACGTACAACCTAGAAGCGTTGCACAGTTCCACTATGTGAAATCTTGAGGCCCACAGAGAAGGAAATGAATGGTTGAATTTTTTACTTTTTGCGCACAAAAGTATTCTCGTCACTTGTTTAACTTATGGTTGAGCCACTGTTGTCACTCAGACTATTTTAGTGATTTCTTTAACTTTTTCTGGGCTGGCAATTTTCAATCCCTCATGAAGTCTATGCTCTCAGATTTAATCAAAAATATCTTAATTTGTGTTCCAAAGATGAACGAAAGTCTTACGGGGTTGGAATGACATGAGGGTGAGTAAATACTGACAGAAATTTCATTTTTGGGTGAACTACCCCTTTAAGTTAGTTTTCGCAGAGGTTGCTTAAACAGTAAAGTACACACAAAATAATATCAAATTGCCGGTTCTTGGCCAGTATTCACTTAAACAAAGTCGGTTATGTATAATGAAAATATAAAATGTGTAACAGACAGTATAATGGATTTGTGCATCAAATTATGAGAATTTTATTTGAAAAAATCAAATAAAGATCAAATATCAAATTGAAAGTTATTTGAAATATCTATATGGCAGTTTTTCCCCATGGTATTGATGTAAAACTTTGGAAACCACCAGCCACAGTGACTGGTGAGCAAAAAGTTGATGTCAATTTTCATTTCAGTTGGGTGTGATTAATGTTCATAATTATTAATCATGTTAAAAACACACTCAACCATTATGGATGTGGGAATGTGGGAATTTTATTAGACAATGGATTTTGGAGGATAATTTGCTATATTAGGTAAAACTTTACACATGCAGGCAAAACAAAGTAAAGGCCTTTCACACCAAGGACGATGACTATAAAGATATAGTTAAATAAACTATAACTAATAAATAAAAATCAGCATAAAGTTTAACATTATATACGGATGTTAGCTAAAATTATAACAACGTCAACATGAAGAAAACTGTATTACATTAGGAATATATTTTTCTAATAAATACATTCTCTGGGAATTTATATTTCAAGTTGTGACAGCAAAAAAATGGAATTCCCATTTTTTTAGGGCACAAATGCTGGGTTACTATTTTTATTGAAGTAAAAATTGTCTTTTCACAAAAAATTGTCTTTCCACAAAAAGTTGTGTCAAGTCCGTCTAACGTTTTTCTTTAATGGTTGAGAGACATTTATCTTATAAACATTGACTAGTTGTGTGTTCGTGTCACGCGTTAAATGTTTTAGAATGTCAAACACCATTCAAATGCAAAATATGCGCCTCCCCCACTTTAAGCTAACTATATTATACTATTCATTTTACTAAATAGTAAAATGAATAGATTTGGCCATTGTTACAGTTCCTCTGCACAATATAGTTTTATAGTCTGGCATACGTTTGGGGCTTGTCAAGTTTGTTGTTTGTTCTGAGTCACCTGCTGAGCCATTATTTGTAGTGACTTGGTGGGTAAAAAAAGTTTTCTGTTTGCCCGCAGTGACTGATTACCCTGTCGATGTAAATAAAGGTAACAATGTGTTACGTGAAACCAGCCCGTTCTCATCCCAAGTCGTCACATAACTTGCGTTTTCACCATACGTCAACATCCAACGTTTTAACGTCGGTTAGATGACGCTATCTATTCCTAACCCTACCCCTAGACCTAAACCTACCCGCGTCATCTAACTGACGTAAAGGTAAAGCGAGTTGGATGACGACCCTGAGGATCGTCATCTAACTGACGTTAATGGGTACCCTAAAACGTTGGATGTTGACGTATGGTCAAAAACATCAGTTAGATGACGTCAGGGGATGAGAATGTCTTGGTGAAACATTTTCTGATGTGTTTAGTGCTTGTGCAGTGACTTATTAAGACTGTGGATCTTTCAGAATCTTTTTTTGTCCATGGATGTTCCTGATCAACATGTAAAAGATATTGTAAATGAGTTGAATGTGTATGATGTTCCTCATTTTAATTTGCCCTTAGGTAAACTGGAATTAATCAAAGCATAGCATGCTTATCCTACTCTGGTCCCTTGCTTCACAACCGCAGTGAAACAATCTGCCTTCTGTTGCATATTACTGTGATGAAGAGGTGTTGATGTGTAAATGGTCTCTGCCTAAAGCTGAGGAGGACTGGAGTACAGTTTACCAGGTTGTGGTTCCAAAGCATTACCAACTGCAGGTATTAAGCATTGTACATTAACTCTCAGGCCATGTTGGCATTAGGAAAAGGTAAGATAATTTGGGTCTGTTTATACCTGTTTATACCTATGCATGTGTTTTCTTAGATCGGATAGCAATGTGATTTATCAAAACGATTCCATTTACACCTGGTCACATAAATGTGTTTTTGCAAAACAGATATAAATCCAATCTTCAATTCCCGCGATATATTTAGATTTAATGGAGTGCACGTCACCGAAAGCAACAGATATGAGCTGCATTTTATTGATCATCGGCTAATTTCAAAATCAAAGACAGCAATGAGAGAGAACGGCAACAGCCCTTGTAAGATCATTTAGTTTCTTTACTTTTAATGAAGATGATTGTGTGCTAAGTGTCTGCGCCTTACTTTCACTTTGATTTGTGATAGTTTGCACGTTGGTTTGATTACGCTCAGCTGCTCATCTGTGTGTTGCAGTAGCATATATAACACGCTCTCACACATTTATTTTTTCGTATTTTTGTGAGGAGTAAAATTTGCATATGTGGTTTTAACAACCAGATGCATTTACAATTGTCCAGTTTCGTCTGGAATGCGTCCCAGACCACCTCCTGATGTGGTTTGAGCAATCAGATTCAAATCCATCTCGAATATGCTTTGGAGGGCATTTACACCTAATCTTTTCACCATCGGATGGCTATCCGATCTGAGAAAACACATGAAGTGGCCAGCTGTAAACAGCCCCTTTGTTAAAACCCTTTTTTCTTATGTTGCAAAGTTCAGTAAGTTGTGTCATGCCAGCCAGCTAGCCATTAAACCAAACCTGGTTATTCCCCCAGCTCTGTTAAAACCAATCTCAGTGTTTGGAGGACCGTGTGAGCGTATTTTAATTGATAGTGTTGGCCCTCTGCCAAAAACACAATCTGGAAATTCTACATCCATAATGTGTGTGACAACCATTGCTTGGTCAAGAGAATGTTTTTAATTAATTAGAATTAGAAGTTTTCGTGAGTGTTTGCATTCTGCATGAAGCTTGGTGAGAAAATCACTTATGCCTTGTTCACACATCTTTGATGCGTTGTTGACTTTTTCATACTATAAGATTGGCGAGCGTTCATCGCCTGCTAATCCCCGCGATTTGCGCATGATAACATCCTGACCTGTCAGCGAGCTTAACGATTTGCAAATTGGGCTTAAAATATGTAGTGTGAACTAGGCTTTAGTGCTGTTCAAGAGCAAATGATCATGAGGTCGTGCAATGTTCTTTTTGGGATTCGAGATCTTGTTTTATTGCCAATATCCAACGCGTTCTCATCCTGAGGGCGTCATATGGTGACACTTTTGAAATTTCGTCTGAAATCCAACGCGTATGGTACCCTTTGGCGTCAAAATAACACGCACAGAGCTTTGTTCGGTTATGGTAGGTTTAGTTCTAGGGTAGGTTTAGGGTTCGACCACTAGGAGGCACCTTCTGGACCGTATATATATGCGTCTCATATTGACGCCAAAGGGTGCCATGTGCATTGGATGTAGACGAAATGTCAAAAGCGTCAGTATATTACGCCTTGGCATGAGAATAGGCTGCAATATCAGGTTCTCCATTGAAAGCTAAATATGTTTGCCCTTATGAAATTAAGGAAAATTTAGGAGAGACTGATTATTTTGTGAATACTTTTAATCACTGGAGAAAATCAAGAGTTTGTCAAGCTAATATACTCAAGGCTTATGTAACTCACACATTATTTGATGATTTTCCCACAACACACGTCATAGAACATGCAAAATGCTTACAGAGTAAAAGCATTGCAATGCTTTATGTGTGATACTCCCTTAACAGGTAACTCTGCACAGATAACCAACTTGACAAGCCCATCTAAAGCATCCCATCAAAAGGAATCTCATGAAACAGGAAACCCAGTGTCTGTTAGAACATGGTTTAGCAGTTCCCAGTAGTAGTCCCTGGTGTTAACAGTGTTTGTTAGTCCCCAAGTCCGATAGTACATCCAGATTTTGCACTGGTTATAGAAAAGTCAATGCATTGACTAGATCCAATTTCAATCCTCGTGTTGATGATTGTTGACCATGTTGAAAATTTGTAATTTGTCACTAAACTTGATCTATTAAAAGGATACTGGCAAGTACTACTTACTGAGAAGGCCTCAGAAATTTCTGCCTTTGCTACTCCTGATGCATTCCTTCAATATATAGTTTTGTTCGGACTACGGAATCTGGTGCGACATTTCAGCGTTTAGTGTCAAGAGTGTAATAAAATGTTCCTAGTTGTGAGGCTTAACTCGATTGTTATTCAGATTCTTGGGATAACCATGTCCAACTTTTAAACATTGTCTTTTCACACTTGAAACAGTCTAATCTTACATTAAATTTGGTGAAATGGGAATTCGCTTATGCAAACATAACCCATTAAGGCACTTTTTGACTGGATGTAAGGTGGCTCCTCAGCCACGGTCAGCCAGACCACCAAGTACTGCGATGTTTGGCTTTAGGATTGGAAGGCAAGAGTAATATGACCAATAAGTTGCTGCCTGGTCTAGCAAAACATTACATGCAGAAGACAATATTCCTCCGCCCAGGTGTGCAACCACCAAGAAAAGATATTAACACCAATTCTCGCCCAGGACAACTGGAAGCTGCAAGGGACTGGAAGATGCTGGCTGATCTTGATCCACGGCTTATTTTTTCACCTGAGATTGCCATCACTAACCTACAACCAGATATTGTTTTGTGGTCTGGATCGGCACGCATTGTTCAGCTGATAGAGTTAACAGTGCCATGGGTGGATGCGGTAGATGAGGCATAAGAGAGGAAGAAACTGCGGTATGCTCATCTGGCCACTGAAGCAGAACAGTGAGGATGGAGAGTCCAGGTTTATCCAGTGGAAGTGGGTTGTCGAGGGTTTGTGGCACACTCTACAACCCAGTTGCTCAGAGACGTCGGATTCAGTGGCCAATAGTTGTGTCGCACATTAAAGAACTTATCTGAAACAGCAGAGAGGAGCAGCAACTGACTGTGGTTGAGACGGAAGGATTCTAGCTGGCTATGTACAGGCCGCCACATACGGTTTCGTAGAATTCTTGAAAAACTTGAAGAGTCTGTTAGTAATTACAGTCATTAGGTTCCTGTGTATAATGCGTGAATGATGGGTGGTGTTCGGGTTTATATTGTGTTTTGCGGTAGGTGGTATGCCATACGGAACTGTTGCCACTTAAACTGCATTAATGCACCAGTGGGGCTCGACAGCCTTAGTCAAACGGGTTGGCGCATATGATTGGGTTGCGGAGAGATTGTGAGACTGTGGTTAGGTCACATGTGAACTATGAGGAAGGAGCAACCTTAGCAGCAGGAGGGATGTAGAGGTAAGAAAGCTGGGCTGAGTTGAGTGGGGGACGGATGGGGGTTGACTCTGGGACGCCAGGTCACTGTTGAGCCCTCTTGAGGTGTAATGGGCAAGTCAACCAAACACTGAGGACGGAAGGTTCCCACTTGAAGACCCTAGAGATGTCCCCTACTCGGCTCATTCCAGATGGTTGTGGCGCTGTTCCACTGGGGAGAACTTACTGTAGTTGCAGGCATCGTGTGTGCTGACGTGCCAAGTACACTGCAGCCGTTAACGCCAGACAGAAGGGAAGTCACACCACTATATGGAAAGAAGTGTAAATGGATGGAGAAGCATAGTTTACTGTAAAACTACGTCTTAGTTTGTGCTTATCTTGGCAAAAGCCGAGTACAAATCAGCATGAAGTTTAACATCTACTCTCGTGTAATGGAAATCTAGGATTGGAAATGGCAAAGTTCAACCACTTAATCTCTCTAGTTCAAGTTATTTTGTATTTTCCTGTGCCTATGATGAAGAGAGAGCTTAGATGTTGTTTTTTTTTGTTTTATGTATGATTGGCTACTATAGTAACTTCTGTAGAAAATTTTCAGATGTGGCTAATCCTCTGACAGGTTTTCTCAGTAAAAGGGATTTCTTTCAAATGGACTCCTGAATGTCAGTTTGCCTTTGAAGCATTGAAAACTTGCTGTGAATCGCACCTGCACTTCCTGCACCTCATTTCGACAAAGCTTTCAAGTTGGAAGTAGATGCCAGTGGCACAGGTGCTAGTGCAGTATTAATTCAGACTGATGATGCTGATTATTATGATTAACACCTCAATTATTCTTCGTCGAAGAAATTTCTCCAGCACCAACTGAACTCTAATACTATAGAAAAGGAAGCTCTTGCATTATTACTTTCCTTTCAACATTTTGAAGTGTACATTGGGTTCAGAGCAAAATCCCTTGGTTGATATCCTTCAACACGTCAATCGACGTTCGGCACTAATTTATCAAGGTTTTAATTTGAATATCCAGCATGAAAAAGGAACATGCTGCTACACTGTGTAAGCTACACTGTGTAACTCTTTTAGTTTATTCTTAGCTAAAAACACTTAGTTCTTTCAAAAATATATATACTCAATAATGTATATTTACTTCATTCAAGTAATAAAGTATTCTCGTGAGTGTATAATATGCCATTGAAAATGCATACGGGTAAGGGGTTCTAATGTCGGTCCGCCATGTTGCCCCTCCATCTTGAAAGTACATTAGCCAAAGAGGGATATACCCGTTAATTCAAGCTTCACCTTTCGCGTTTACGTTCGAGTTAACACTCATGGATGAGGTTGAACTAGAAGCCATGTTAATCTTGGACTAAATTGGCCATCGTAGGAGTTAAAAACGAAATCGGAATTGAGAGGAACAGAAACTAATAGTCACTGGATGGTCATATACCTTTTCACCGCTAGATGGGGGTAAAAATCACACAGTGTAGCTTTAAAAAGCTATGTTTTTTTTAAAGGATAGGGGTGTTACGTCTTATGTCTTTTATGGCTTGTTTCCACTGAGTGGTACGTTACGGTACAGTTCGGTTTCAGTACGCAATTATTTGCGTTTCCACTGTCAAAAGTTGTGAATGGTACCAAAAAGCCGAACCGTACCTTACCACTTTTGGGTACCCTTTCGTTGGGTACCTAGCACAGATAAAGGGTACTAAAAGGTGGAGCTAGACTCACTGCAGAACGGTGATTGGTTGACAGAGTATCGTCACTCGCGCGTGCAACAAGGGCATTAGAAGCATACAGTTATATTGTATCACAAACTGTAGTTTTAAGAGTTTATCAGGTGAGAAAGTCGTTTTTTAAAACTCAAATCTGTGGTTTATTTATAGATTTATGATAATTTGACTGAGATCAATTCCAAGCTATCACCGGACCCTCACACTCGTGTCCCCCGCCTGGAATAAGCCTTTCCTCGGCTAGTCATCCTGATGTTTGCCGCTTTACTCAGACGTCTCTGTAGTGATTAAACATGAGATATAATTTGTCTTGTATAAATCTAACAGGTGATCCTTGGTCTCGTGAATCTATAATTCGTTCCCTGGCCAATTGTTTTGGCAGAAGGCTAAGTGAAGTTTCATATCTTTGAGTGCAGAATTTGTATATTTGATCGATCGAATTGTTTCTTTATGTTATTTAAAGGTGCATTGCGCAACATTTTATGATAAAAATAGCCGTTTTCTAACCCATACATGCTGAAACAATCGTCTGATGGGCTGAATGAGCCCTTCTCTGATCACTGCGATCGCCTCTATAATCCTGTACAGTGAAATAAATAAGAGGGATTACGGGCTCGAATCTGAGCCTGGGCGTGACGTCATGCGCGTTCACGCTCGCCTGGCTATGTGCCTGCCTATGTCTGCAGGTTAGTGTATTCGCCGCCGTTCTCCGTATCAGAGAAGACAACTCGAGCGACGCAACTTTAGTCAACTTTCCCAAAAGTAGAAGATGGATTCAAAGGGGCTGTTTAGCACTTCATGTGTTTTCTGTGATCGGATAACTTATTCGATCGTGAAAAGACCAGGTTGAATCCAGACGGATTTGAATCCGATAGCTCAAACCACTTGAGGATGTGGTCTGGGCCGTATTCCAGACGAAACTGGACAAGTGTAAATGCATCTGGTTGTTGAAAACAGGCTTTTTCATGTTGTTTTAGTCATATATGACGACGTGCATCACCTGAGCAGGCGAGTGTATTCATCAAACCAGCGCGCCGCAATCTATCGCAAATGAAAGTGAAAGTAAGACGCATACGATTACTCACTAAGTTACCTTCTACCTCCACTATCTTCATTAAAAGTAGCCTTAAGAAATGAAATGATCTCATACCAGAGCTTTTGCCGCTCTCTCTTATTGCTGTCTTTGCTGATTTTGAAATAGCCGAAGCCGATGATCAATAAATGCAGCTCATCTGTTGCTTTCGGTGACGTGCACTTCATGAAATCTGTATATAACGCGGGAATTGAATATCAGATTAATATCCGTTTTGCAAAAACACATTTATGTGACCAGGTGTAATGGAATCGTTTTGATAAATCAAATAGATCTGAGAAAACGCATTGTGGCCAGGTGTAAAAACAGCCCCAAAGAGACCGGCTTGTAGTTCATTCCAAACCCCAACGCAAACTCCACGTAAGACAAAGAAAATAAAACTTCTGTCTGTCCAGTGCCAGGCGTCGGAATAAGACTAGAGTCAACATCGGGAAGGCTTTCAACAAACGGAGAGATCTCGGGGCGGTCTGCTCTAGGGCTCAGAAGTGTTCATGAACGTGTTTCCATAATAATACAATCATAAGTGGATACAGTAAGCACATAAAACAGTTCAACATGGAGATCGATGGAAACAAAAGCCTAAGTTTTCTACTAACGTTACCCCTGTTTTCCCCTCACACACACATAGGCCTACATAAGTGTGTAATTTACTCAAATGCCTTTCCTTTCATATATTTTAAATGGCTTGCAGATTTATAACTGTATTACCTCATAATGACTGTAACAAAAGATGTGTGCCGCACAGTGTGCGGCTGATGCTCCAGTCCTTTGGTTATGAACAGCTCGTGCAAACGTGCGTGATATTTCATGAGCGCACACGCAGTTTCGTTTATCGCCAGAGGGGGCGTAGTTCTGCAAAAACTCTGAGACTTGCGTTATGCTCCTTTAAGCTTAACTGTATATCTTTTTGTACCTTTTACTTATACTTTTATAACGGCTATTATTGATAACTTAAATTCAACAAAAATAGATAGTTTTGTCATTTTTTATTTTTTATTTTATTACAAGATCATCTGTGGTTTAATGCAACATTTGTTACCAATGCGATATGCAATACATTACATATTGCCTGGAATATGTTTAATATTTTTAAATTTAAACGAATAGAGGCAGGGTTGTGTTTTATATTTGGTTTTGTTATAAATATAACGTTACATACATGCAGTGAATATCAATAGGCTATGCATTTCCTGAACCACATCTGTGTGCTTCATAATGTTTAAAATGTATTGAAATTAAATTGAAAATAAGCAGAGTGGTGTTTTATAACATATTTCGTTTTATTGTTGCCTAAAAATGTACATACAGAGATAACCGGAGTCCAGAGCCAGAGCGTGCTGAGCTGCCGCGTTCAAGAACGCGCTGTTCCATTAGCAGAATTACTGGACTAGCGTCCTCGGGATCATTCTCCTGAGTCGGACTTTGCGTAGGCTACTTGGTATTGAGAAACGCCTAATGCCAGCGCTTGTTTCTTGTGACAAACATGCCGAGAAGCAAGAACAAGATCTGCTGCTGTCATCCATTGTTGTTTACTATGTCGCTTTCTTCGCGCGAAAATGACGTCGATCGCTTCTTTCTAGCAAACACCACGCCTATCAAGTAAGGGTACTGTTGGCGGTGGAAACGCAAGGTGGATCATGGTTTACAGACCCGACCCGTACTGTACTGTACCATACCGTACCCCTCAGTGGAAACGAGCCATTAGATGTGTGTATTTGTTGAGTTTCTGAGTCTGCTGTTGCAGGAGAAGGTGTGGCCTGTAGTCAACCAAGCAGAAATCCTGATTGTCATTTTTCTTTTGGTATGTTTTCTTTCTTTTAGGGAATTTAGAGGGTACTAAAACTGGTAATTTTAGTTAGTTATTTTGGCCTTGTCCTCTCCTGAAATTAATAGCTTTGTTTCTGGTTTTAACTATATATTTTTTGTTAATAAATCTACTTTTGTTGGGCATTATCTTTGTGAGTGAGTGCATGAATTTGTTATGGTTGGCCCTAGATGGTCTTACCAGATTTAGTTGTTTTTTGTTTAGTTTTTTTACAGCTGATGAACACTAAAAACATTTACAGCCAATCAGAATATGTTCTGCTTTAAAGAGCTCGAGCATTTAAAGTGCCAGACGACTGTCACTTTATGTTATTTTCATTTGCATGGACTTTTGTTTCTCTTCAGTTACCCGTTTACTTTTTTCTATACTCCCACCAGTCATTAGTTGTCATAAACATTCATTCAATCAGTTTAACCTGTTCACCAAAGACATCTTAAACAATGTCATATTTGCATTCAAAATGTCATTATTGAGCAAAAGACACTTAATGACAGTTGTCAAACATGCATAAACCCTATTTCATATACAAGACATATGTCATGTCATGATTATGAAGGTGTCATGTCAGTCTTATGTACACCCCTTCAAGTAAAGTGTTACCAATAATTTAGTTTTTAAACTTTTTTGCATCTTGATCATCTTAGTCAGACCTAGAACATTACAATGACATAATGCTTGTAAAAGCAGCTGTTGTCTCTAAATAAGATTCATTAATTTAAAATGTCTTCAAATAAGACAAACCTCAATCACATAAATAAATAACGGATGCAGATAAGTGTCCTAGATAAATGTGAAAATCATGCCGCAGCAAGAATTTTAATGAGCCTTTTTTATTATTGAACAACTCAGAGTGATTTGACAAGGTCCTAATTGCTCACCGCACATGTTTATTAATTAGTTACATGGCACTGAGCCCACACAGCACACATACAGTGAACATGTCAATAAAAGGTTTCAATGGTTATTACACCATCACAGCATGTGTTATATTAATGATAACGGATGCCATGTGCGTAGTATAGCACCGTTTTGTCATATAGCCTTCTATATGACGATAAAGGATGAAATGCGTTGCAATAGAATCAGTAGCGCAATAAATCTGATTCTGATAAATATATATATGCTAAAATTTATTTTGGAGAATTTAATTTTTTTATATATGTTAAGTATATAATATATATATATATATATATATATATATATATATATATATATATATATATATATATATATATATATATATATATATATTTTTTTTTTTTTTTTTAAAGTGCCCATTATAATGGGGTAATCAAATGCTGGCTAATATAATTAGTTTGTGCTTTTGTTTTTATTTTCATTTTTAGTTTAGCCTTTAGTCAAATTGAAAACAAAAGCATTATTTTAGTTTTTAGATGTTAGAATGTAATGTGATTTTAACCACCCTTTTTGCACATAAAAGGCCTATATTGCATAGCCTACATTATATTCACTCTATTTGTTTCCATATCCTTCAATTTGGCCATATCGCCCAGCCCTAGCCTGAGCCCATCATGGAGTCTAAACATGTTTGTGTTCCGGTATCATAGAGGGAATTTTAGTGGAATTTGATGGGATTCATACCCAGAATCTATTCCTTTTATCACTTTCACAAACCAAGTCATATATAAACCTGAATAATAAATTTGCATGTATTTTCACAAGCATCAACAGCTGAGAGATTCTTCTGCATTCGGTTCTTATACACCTTGAAAACCAAACTAAAATGCATCTAAAATGGGTTCAAATTTAAGCACAGAGAAGCAGGAGGGGCATTCTTTCTCTGAACGGCAACAAATGAGTGTCCCAGGGCAGAGCTTTCTTAGAGACAATGCAATTGACTGCGGATTTAGCAAAAGAAGAATGTGATTGCCCTGGGGACCTGTGCAGCTTTTTAAACCATGAAGCGGCAAGGTTGTTGAAGAGAAAGCTCGGTAGATCATCTTCTAAAGACTGGGAGAAAAAGCGCTGGTGCAGAACCGTGCAGTGGATAGGGCGATGGAATAGACAGGCCGAATTACAGAGTGTTAAATGACCTCCACTTCTGAGCGGATGGGGAGAGCTGGATAAAAGGGAGATACAAACAATGAGATTCCAACACATGAATGTTAAAAAGGTCTCTGAGCTCAGACTATGCACCTTAACATTTTGCGCTGACAGTCAGCAAAAATAAAAACAAATATCAGGACTTGAAGTCAGTTTAAATAGCCTACAGCTTATAACTTCCTCGATTTAGTTGACAAAATTCTTTGACTTCACTTAATTTGCATATAAATCTCTCTGAAGAGATCTCTTCCAGAATCCCCAACCTTTGAATGAGGTGGCAAGATCTCTGAGCTTTTCATTTGGTTTTCAATCATTTCAATTCTCACCTCTTTATATTTTCAATCTCCCTTTCAAATGCTTACGTATTTGCATTTGTGGTTTTCAAACATATTTGGCAGCATTTTATACGTTAAAGGACATCTTCATGTCTCCCAATATACACTCACCGGCCACTTTATTAGGTACACCTGTCCAACTGCTCGTTAACACTTAATTTCTAAGCAGCCAATCACATGGCGGCAACTCAGTGCATTTAGGCATGTAGACATGGTCAAGACAATCTCCTGCAGTTCAAACCGAGCATCAGTATGGGGAAGAAAGGTGATTTGAGTGACTTTGAATGTGGCATGATTGTTGGTGCCAGAAGGGCTGGTCTGAGTATTTCAGAAACTGCTAATCTACTGGGATTTTCACGCACAACCATCTCTAGGGTTTGCAGAGAATGGTCCAAAAAAGAAAAAACATCCAGTGAGCGGCAGTTCTGTGGGCGGAAATGCCTTGTTGATGCCAGAGGTCAGAAGAGAATGGCCAGACTGGTTCGAGCTAATAGAAGGGCAACAGTGACTCAAATAACCACCCGTTACAACCAAGGTGGGCAGAAGAGCATCTCTGAACGCACAGTACGTCGAACTTTGAGGCAGATGGGCTACAGCAGCAGAAGACCACACCGGGTGCCACTCCTTTCAGCTAAGAACAGGAAACTGAGGCTACAATTTGCACAAGCTCATCGAAATTGGACAATAGAAGATTGGAAAAACTGTTGCCTGGTCTGATGAGTCTCGATTTCTGCTGCGACATTCGGATGGTAGGGTCAGAATTTGGCGTCTACAACATGAAAGCATGGATCCATCCTGCCTTGTATCAACGGTTCAGGCTGGTGGTGGTGGTGTCATGGTGTGGGGAATATTTTCTTGTCACTCTTTGGGCCCCTTGGTACCAATTGAGCATCGTTGCAACGCCACAGCCTACCTGAGTATTGTTGCTGACCATGTCCATCCCTTTATGACCACAATGTACCCAACTTCTGATGGCTACTTTCAGCAGGATAATGCACCATGTCATAAAGCTGGAATCATCTCAGACTGGTTTCTTGAACATGACAATGAGTTCGCTGTACTCAAATGGCCTCCACAGTCACCAGATCTCAATCCAATAGAGCATCTTTGGGATATGGTGGAACGGGAGATTCGCATCATGGATGTGCAGCCGACAAATCTGCGGCAACTGTGTGATGCCATCATGTCAATATGGACCAAACTCCCTGAGGAATGCTTCCAGCACCTTGTTGAATCTATGCCATGAAGAATTGAGGCAGTTCTATTAAGGCAGAGCCATTTATACACCCACATGTAATTCCAAACCCATAAAACATTGGTTAATCTTTGCAAAATAAATATGTTTCTTAATGAAACCTGCAAGACTTCTGTTCCTCTGTTAAAAAGTACAGGTAGATAAAAAATAGAAGATGCAAAAAGGTCATAAAGGTGTTGTAAAACAAATCTATATGAATAGAATGGTTTAATCTAAGTCTTGTGAAGGAATGTAATTGCTTAGTATGTGCATCACATAATCACGAAAGCGTGTGCATGTGTCACACGCTAGAACAAACCTCATTAGTTCTAATGCTTGCACGCTTTAGCTTCCGTGTTTACCATACGTAATGTGCTCTGTTTATGTGTCAGTCATTGTTTAGATGTACAACCTTGGCCAAAAGTATTAGTAGTGACATAAATTGTTTTTCCATTTTTCCCCCATGTTTCTATGATATACTTAAACAATTATACACATTTCACAAGTTTTGAAGGCTTTAATTGACAAAATTGACTACCATAGTATGTATTTTTTTTCTACTATGGTAGTCTATGGGGAATGAGATCTGTTTGATTAAAACATTCTTCCAAATATCTTCCTTTGTGTTCAGCAGAACAAATAAACACATAGAGGTTTGGAACAACATGAGGGTGAGTAAATACTGACAGATTTTTCATGAAAAAGGGTGAACTAACCCTTTAAGATCCAGGGAGTTGCCTGGCCACGGATCCAAAATTTCAATGTTACGATATCCGAGCCATTTCATTATCACTCGTACCTTGTGGTTATCATGCTGGAAAATGCAAGGATCATCACCAAATTGCTCCTGGATCATTAGAAGTTGTTTTTGCAGGACGTTTTGATACCATTATTTATCCAGGGCAGTGTTTTTGGGCAGAATTGTGAGAGAGAGCCCACTGCTTTGGATGAAAAGCAACCCCACACATGAATGGTCTCAGGAGGCTTAATGTTGGCACCATAGACAGTAACAATAGGGTATTTTGAGCTAAAACTTCACATACACACTCTGGGGACAACAGAGAATTTTTTACATATTGTAGAAAAAGGTCCCCCCTAAGATCCAGAAAAAAAGTCTGTTGGTGCCTCAGAGACTAATTCGCTCAGAAAAACTGTCAATCTCAGCTGTCAATCATGACATCAAACACCTGTTTTTATAGCATCAAATAACTAAAACCAAACTTATTTTTTTAAAAAATGGACACTTGAATTTAGCTTGATTAAAAAAAAATATACTACCTAAATTACAGAAACTATCTTTGGAAAAATCATCCAGCCACCTGGGGCGAACAAAAATTTTTTGCTTCACTTTTCAGGACTTGTGTGGCACATTTGGTTTGCACTCATGGTAGCATTCACCTTTTCTTCTCCAGAAAAACTCCTTTTTTGTTTTTAGGGGGCATCAAAGAAAATAATTTGAGAGCCACTGGGCAGATTTCAGACTTACCAGCTTATTTTTTACATTACCTCACGTAAACCTCGCCTCCAGACCAAGACAATATCATGGTATTGGCTTTCACTGTTATTCTGATGATACTCAGCTGTAAATTTCTTCAAAACCTAACGAAACGTACCAATTCACAAAATTAACGGAATGCATAGCTGATAAAAAAATGGATGACTAGTAATTTCCTACTACTAAATTCTGAAAAAAACAGAGATTCTAATTATTGGACGAACAACTTCCACACGTAATAACCTAGAATACGCCCTCAATACGAGACGCCCTCATTCAACCCGAAATAAGTCATATAACCATTTCAATATCTCTGAAGCTGTTAAATTAAGCTAAAATAACTGCATAGTCTCCCTTTAATAAACAAACTACAGCTGGTTCAAAATGCAGAACCTCGAGTTCTTAGCAGAATCAGGAAATATGACCATATATGCCGGTTCTGTCAACCCTGCATTGGCTGCTTATTACACATCGAATTAATTTTAAAATATTGCTGATTACTTACAAAGCACTAAGTGGTTTAGCTCCTCAGTACTTGAGTGATCTCTTAACGCATTATAGTCCTTCACGCCTATTGCGACTCTCGAAATTCTGGCCAGTTGAAAATACGTAGAATATCAAAGTGACTTTAGGTGGTAGATCCTTTTCCTATTTAGCAACTCATCCTTAAGTGTCAGCATCCGGGTTGCCAGCTCTGCTCTAGTTACCACAGCTGCAGAATGTGTCGGATAAAAAAAATTGGATCCTACAGCCTATCTGGCAACCTCGAGTCAGGGGGAGGGGATACACCACTCTACAGTAATTTGAAAGTGATTGCAGTACCAGTTTTGGCCACAATCTTCCATATGCTCCTTTAATATTCAACAATATTATTGATCTGCCTTACTTAAGGTGGACATTAACGAAGAGAAACAAACAAACTTGTTGTATTATTTTCATGTTATCGCTGTGAAGCTGCTTTCTGTATTGTAAAAGCGCTATATAAATAAAGGTGACTTGACTTGACACTTTAGTGTACATCACCTTCTCATAGAATGTGGTGTGTTTGTTATATCTATCGGAGTATAAATGAACACAAATAGCAAAACCTATGTCTAACCACACTTGAGACAGAGCCATAAATCCTCCCAACAGAGGAATTTCCAGCTTGTATATTCCCCATTTCTTATTGGTCAAGCCAACCCTGAGTGGTGGGACCTTTCTCAGACTCGCTCTTCCCTTTTTTGGCCTAGCTCGGTACATTCGCGTACCTGTTCTTCATGGCCATACTAGGCGCCAAGGCAGCAAGCCTTGACCCACAACCAGCCTTGTACTCATTCAGGAGAGAGAGGACTCTCTCAACCGGAACAGACTCAAAAGGACAACATCAGGAGTGTGGCACAATAGCCGCGTTTCCACCGCAGGAACTTTCCCCAGGAACTAGGAACTTTGGGGTGGTACTTGGTGTGTTTACACCGTAGGAACCAGGGTCTAAATGAAGTTCCGGGTAAACATTTCCCCCCAGAAAGTACCTGCTGGCGAGGTAGTACTTTTTCAGAGTTCAGGAACTTTCGGGGTGGGACTTGTGCGCTGAACATGCTGATTGGTTCTTACCACGCTATTCCTTCTGCCCGATGGTGCGTTCGTCCCATCCATCTCACGGTCAATGTCTGCTGATAAAAAACGTCTACTTTTATGTCTAGCATTACGAGCTTTCTGAATATGCTTTGGGTGCTCTTCTCTTTTCTGCCGTTTTGTTAATTACCTCGCTAGTAAACCAAATCGCACACAAAAAAGCAGCAAAGCTTGAATCTTCTCCATAGAAAACTTAAAACAAACGTGCAGGCTAGGAAGAGCAGTCGCACACAGTTTAACGTCACTATCTTTCCGCCTCGGACCGGTACTTTAGTACGCGGTGTAAACGCAGTACAGCAAGCGGTCAGGGGAAAAAAAGGTTCCTGTGAAAAAAGTTCCTGGGACAAATAGTTCCTGGTAATTGCGGTGGAAACGCGGGTAATGTCTTCATTCAATGCAGAATTAGTCCATCGCAACTCTTCGGACTTCCTTGCTTTTCCTGTTTGTTCTGCGTGACCTCTCCGGCCCCAGGCCGGCAGGCCACAATCGACACTCCTGCCATGGGAACAGTCACACAAACCATGCAAATTCATCACCAATTCTTCAGTCAACTCCAAAGAAATCGATTGAGACTCATGGAACCATAAAAATCCTTCATGAACTTCACAAAGTGCTCTGAAAATGATAAGCTGATGGTTCTTTTCATAGTTAAATGGATATGTTCCATTTTCCTGTTTCTGGTTTCGTTCCGTCACTCACCAGTGATTGATTGATTGTAATTAATTTTACTACATTAAGTTAATTCTATTTACTGATCCAAAAATGCATAATCAATTATAACAAGTTATGATTGATTATTCATATTTCTTTAGAGCTAATTTGCTGCAGTCACCTATATCATTCCTTATTTTTAGTCTTTTATAAAATTTGATTAATAAAAGTCACATCCTCCAGGAAGTGACATCATTTTAGAGGGAAAATAACAGCTCATTAAGCAATTGCTTACTTTTGCTCATCATTTGCCTTTTTTAAACACAATGGGACATTTTTCCCTTAAAAAAAATTCTAAGCATCTTTTTTAGACATACTTTCTTAAATTGCTTGTATTTTGCAGAGTCTTGTTGTTGTTTGAACCTGCTTGTTTTCTGTCACAGGCCGGGGGTGCGGAGGGACCACCACCCGTACCAAACTACCACTCTGAGGAGCTACACCCGGGAAAACTACAAGGCCGGACACAAGACAAAGTAAGAAAGTTGTCTTTATTAAGTCTTAAAACATATTTAAGTCTCGCTGTCCTTCTCCCTTCCCCTCCAACTGCTTCTTTTATATCCTCTTCGAACATACACGCTCTCGTTTTCCACTGTAATCAACTCTGATTTAGGCTGAATTTTTGGTACTGGCTTAGTCACACGGTGACACTTCTCTAACAAATCAACTTGATCATATAACACTGCTAAAATGCTAATCATGCTAAAATCATAAATACTTGTGTTCCTTAGCAAACATGGCACTTTTCTAATACTATATACCAAAGTATGGCAACATTAGTCTGTTTTAAATGCTCATGTGATGTTGGGCAGTTGGTTAGCATGTGTGCTGTAGACTCATTAAAGGCCCCTGATGTGCCATGTAGTGCGATAGCACCATGGAAGCGAATCCGAGCACTGATGATGTATTGGACTCAATAGAGGTGTGAATCAATTCTAACCATTTCATTCTTAACCAACGTAAAGTTGGAAAATGGAATAAAACTTGAGTGTTTAAGCAACCAAACACACATCTCCAACACATGCTCCATGACGGTGGTACTTTGGTCAGGTGGTATTTATATCATAGGGAGTGGGATGCTTTAAATTCTAGAGAGCATTTGATTGGAAAGAACAAAAGATGTGATGAGAAGCTAAAGTTTGCGGTGATGTCATAAATATCCAAAATCCGTTTTAGCAGAAGTGAGAGACTGTAAGTTTTGATCTCCTAAATAAGAATTTTGTCATTGATTTAGAACACACCAGCTAATTCATAACCCTTAGGCTAACATATTCATACTAAAAGCTAAAAAAAAAAAAACTAAAAAAATATTTTTCAGGGGGTCTTTAAGTGGTGGTAGTCATGCAGTAAGATGCAGGATTGATTCTACTGAAAAATAATTAATTTAAAATATAAAACAAATATTTTTTAAAAGTGCTGTGCGCTTTCACAAGGGGGGACAATTATGTTCATAGCAGAATGCTAATGGGTTTGCTAATTGTACTCGGGGGCTACATGCAATGCACAGTTTAACTGACTTATTTAAGAGGTAATTAGTAAATTCTTACCATACACTGGATTTGGATAATCAGTGGACAATAGAACACCTGAGCCTCGCTTTCTGCCAGTGGCTGTTTGTTTTGCAAAGCAAAAATGGATTGTTTGGTGCGCCTCCAAAGACCCTTTAATTGATTGCAAAGACCCTAACCTAAAGTGTAGATTTTTGAAGTTTCACAGTGCTGTAAACAATAAAAATATACAAATGTGGCACAAATGCAAATCAAACTTAGTGTGAATATCCATTTGCAATCCATTCTACTTTATGGTGTATTTCGAAGTGGATGGACTTTGATTGTGTCCATTGTAACTCAATTGGATTATGCAATGTGGCTGTTTTATACCGAAATAGAGTCAGACTTACTGCTTTGGAATAACATTCACTGTATGAAATGTGCCTAGTAAGACCAAAAACATGCATTCCTATGTTAAAAAGAGTGATCATTACTAGGGTTGGGTATCGTTTCCAAATTTGAACGATTCTGATTCCGATTCCTTGTTTCGATTACGGTTCCTAAGCGATTCTCGAATTCCGATTCTTTTAAGAGGCAAGGTCAAAAAAAGTTTAGCTAACCTTGCTAACCAACGGTCTTTCTGAAGGAAATACTCCTTCTGTCACAAATACTCCTTTTGTCACAAATGTTGCATTTTGCCAAGATTTCGTTATTTTTAGAAATGTGAAGCCACACTTTGGACCGCCGACGTAAGCTACTCATGTTCGACTTGCGCGGTTATGCCAACACTTGGTAGACGCTTCTTCGTTGGTGTTGTTCAGCGGTTTCTTCTTCCGGTCGACAGACTGTGAATATAGAAACTATAGAATATCGAAAATTTTAACTTTTGAACGATTCCGGGAAAAACAAAAAGTTGTCAGTCCCGGTTCCTGCAATTCTCGATTCTCGATACCCAACCCTATTCATTACAGAAATAATATGTATATAACATACTGTTTATAAATAGCTACTGAAAAAAAGCATGTCACAGCTGCAAAGAAAGAAAATAAAGGCTGGATCTACAGTATACAATAAATTAGAAAATAAAAACACTTCTCAGAATAACAGATTACCAAAAAAAAAACATAGTGAACAGGATAACCACTTTGTAATGACGAGATCAGAAATTGAACAGAACAAACATTACAGTAAAGTCCATGATATGCATTATTTTTTGTTTTTCACTTAGGGCCAGTGTTGGGCAGTAACGTATTACTTAGTAAAGCGTTACTGTAATTTGATTTCTTTTTTTAGTAAAGGAGTAATGTAAAGCATTATAATTTCCAAAATAGTAATTAGAGTATAGTTCCAAGCCCAAGTTACTATACATTACAGATGTGATGTATCGCTGCCAACGGAAAAAGAGAAATAGCATTTCAAATCCCTGCCTGTCACACACGGTGAGTCCGCAACGTCATCTATCCGAGACCAGAGGTGGGTAAAGTCATAGGTATCCATAATAAAGGCTAGTTGTCTTATGGTGAAGTCGTCATCATCGGCAGCCATCTTGTCAGAGGCAAGCTTTCTGCGGGCTCTGTGGTTCCTGATGTAAGATGAGTGATCAGCATGAACACAAATACTCTTATCTCGTTGAAATCTTGACGGATTTACAAAAGGTTTTTTTTTTTTTACAAACGTTATTAACATGGCTATAATTCTGGATTATTATATATTTATACACTTATTATTCATAAGTATGTGTCATAACTAGCCTACATCTTTGACGTTTATAACAAACCAAACCATTTGAAAAACGTAGAGAATTGAGCAAGTTATGGTTTTTGCACCTTAAAACACAATTGCTGCGTCCTAATTCTGCATACTATCTGTCCTAAATAGTATTCGAAAAATAGAATTAGTACGTCCCAAACCGTAGTATGTTGAAATGAGTGTTTCAAAGATACCCGGATGGTCTACTATTTCCGGTCAGAATCCGAAGTGTAGATCGGTGCACACTCTAACGGCTGATATTGCCCACAAACCATTGTGCGGTGGACGAGGATTCGGTTAGAACTACAAACACGACTAAAAAGTGTTAAAAAACTACAGACACTGAGGGCGCGCGAGTCCGCGCTGGTCCCGCGGCTGTGTAGAGAGGTTTAGATAAACAGGTTTGAGTGATTAATTATCAGTATCTAACCGGACGAAAAATGAATTTATTCAATGTTGTCCACATTATATTGCAAATGCAGCAGCATTGTGAACTTTTGTAAAGACACGTTTAGCCATTACTTTTTAAATGCATCATTATATTCAAATTGCAAACACGAGGAGAGTATCTGCATGAAAGACCCACGACTGGCAGATGAATGTGCTCTGAAACGGTAGGAAATCAAATTAGATAGAATGGAGGATTTTAACTGTGACAAGATGATTGACAGGGCAGTTTACGGTGACAGGATGCACGCAGCACGCGACAGAGCTGTCCGTTAAAGGGCAACTCCACCCATTTGCATTAAGCTTTCCATTGTTAGAAACCCAGTTATACTATTGAATGGTCATGCAACACTTTATCATTTTCCCCTGAGACGAGAGAAATCTGCTATTTACCTTTTTCACTTCCTCCAACAATGACGCAAAAATCGTCATTTACGTCATTGTTGGCGGAAGTGTAAGAGAGGGCGATTTCAGTAAAAACTACAAGCCCGAGTCCCCACCCTTTCAAACCCGCAATAGGGGGTTGGACCTATTGCGCTAACAGACCTATCACAGATCAGTGCCAATGCGTTTGATTTCACTGGCAGAAACGTTTTGAAAATGTGGACGAAACTACTGAATACGCTGACGGATGCTGTTATGGAGGATTGGGATTAACATTACACATCTTTTTTGGACGCTAAGCTAGCAGGCTCTTGTTCTGTGGAGAAAGCTGAGTAGTAGGGGTTACCGTCCTCTTTTTCCTGGACATGTCCGGCCGCTTGATGTCCGGGATTCAGCTTTTAATTTCTGAAGTCGCCATTCATTGTTTACATGTAAGTTACAGCTTTTGTTTCAATCTAACTCAATTCCTTATAATTGGTGAATCTGACTGTTGTGTTTACATGAACGCCAAACAAGTGATCGGTTGATGCGTTTTAACATTGCTAAGAAAATTCCAGCTCCTCCGTGAGAGACATGAGACCGTAACTTACGTCTTAGGTGCCGCTAATCGGTAATCACTGCCACCGGCCTCGCGCCGTTATCCAGACAGCCGGAACTTATCCCGGTCGAACACAGTAAACCTGGCTCGCTCTCGCGTCGTTTACATACAGCTCGCACTCGTTCCGCTTGCCACAGTAAACATGATGAATGACGACTGTAGAACGCAAAAGCCGAATCGCGGACATTTTGGGCGATCTCGAAACACATTTTCGGACAGACTCATCACGGAGAATCACTAGTAGACTGTTGTTTACATACTGCGAGGTTAGCGGTAGGCGTGGCCTCTGAGGGCAGCGAAGCAAATGAATTCTGGGAGTTGATGTTTTTCATTCACATAAGCCAAAAATACATTTTCTGTCTTTTCTCAGTCTAGAAAGCTCCAAATTAAAAAATAATTTCACATTTCTTCTACATAAATGACCCATTTTAAATACACATTCATCTTTCCAGTGGTGGAATTGCCCTTTAAAGATGACTGTGATAGTATGTCCCAAAGCTTGCCTACTCTTTTGCTGCACACTCAAAAGTATATACTTTTTCTTTCACAAAAAGAGTACATACTTTTAGGGCGTAGTATGTGTAGGCGAATTGGGACGCAGCAAATGTTACGAGTGAGCGAGCTGCCTGTGACAAGATGGCCGCCAGGTGCGGACGTCGACTTCTATTGGCCAGCAGTGCGGACGAGAATCTTTTGACAAAGTAATCAGAACAGTAACTTGATTACTTTTAAAAGTAGTAATCAGTAATTTCATTTCATTTCAAGTAACTTGCACAACCCTGCTTAGGGGTAAAACAAAGTTCGAAATACACAACCAGCGATATCTGTTAGCGAACTGAGAGCAGCGTATAGATAAAAATTGTATTATATGCTGCTGTCTTTCCTCTCAATAACAAAATAAACAAACCAGCAAGCTTTTTAATAAAGCATAAGAAAAGTATCTGATCATAGCAACGTGGATATGTTTGCACGAGCTTTGCCATTCTAGTAAAGTCATGTTTAATGATGTTTATTTATATACTGTGTACAACAGATTGCTTAAAATCAGAGGCAATGATTGCAGTTCTTGATTTATGATGATCAGCAGACTCCAAAAGTGTGTGCACATTCCAAGAGGCAAAACACAGTTTGATCTTTATCTTTTGCACCTTTTGTCGACCGCAGAATTGGATAAGTAGCTGGTTGTGGTGAACCTGAAGAGTAAGTGGAATGGGTTATGTTTGAGGTACCTTTTCAATCCTATCCCCAATCTGCCAAGTCCTCTAAAACTGCAATCTACCCTGCAGTAAAGACCGGCAACTGAAACACAACGTCCAATGGTTTCAACAGAAGACCATGATTTTTCTGTGGATTGTATAGTATTCCCTGTGTTTTGTTCCTTTTGCTCAGATTCCTTCCTGACCTATGGCCAATTACTTGAGTAATGAACCTACAGAAGCCCTAATGCATTAAGCAAGACTGTGCTTCATATGCAGAATAAGCGGGTGTATTTTAAGAAAGTCATTACCCTGGTGATGCATGAGCAAATTGTGGTCAATGGCATAAAATATATATCACATGGGTGAGGGAGGGGTAATGATAATGAATGACCGTTTCATTACACAAACATCTCATCAGAACACATCATACCAATCCCAGTCTAAAGACCTGTTAGGAAACACACATCCATCTGATATATGATTACGCACTTTTACTATTCTATACATATTCTTAATCAAAACTTATTTTTATGAAATACAAATTATGCTGTAGCTTTGTGATGATTGTGATATGCAAACTATTTGAAGATTATACTAGAGCAATATTTAATGCATAACTGCATTTTGACCAAAAAGTTATAGCCTTACTTTGACACAATGATGTTTATTGAACCTTTGATAAAACATAATAAGAATGTCTGAGATTTAATTGGATATGGCAAATGTTTTCCAAAGCTCATATTGCATAATATTGCTAAATAAAATGATTTAGCTACATCAAATGATGCATGCAAAGTTTGAAATTTGCAGACATTTGCTACTGGTATTAGATTATGACAAGGCATCTGTAAACTTAACAAATTGCTGAACAATAAAATTTAACACGCGCGTGTTATTTGTACATTTTATTGTATTCTGATTTTCCAATGCTGCAAATGCTTTGGCAATACGAAAGCACACATATTTGCCATGCAATAAAGCACGTGGAAAAAAAATGAGGCAGAGATATTATTTTTGTTGTTGTCATTCATTTATTTATGTTCTATTTTTTATTTTGCACCTTTAAAGGTACTCTATGCAACTTTTTTTGTTCAAACTTAACAAAATTTAAATTATGAGTCAATACATCATCGATCCTCCTTCCAATGACAATCACCATGGTAAGCCCATTATAAATGTACATTTTAGACCTAGGGTGATGGCTTTACCAGGAAATTGCGTACAAATGTCATGTGCCATCTCGTCATATCTATAAATAGAGAAAAGTTGCTCCAGCTACTTTGACACATGAACTGTGTGGGAGTGGCATAGGATAGTTGTCACAATGAGTGAGAAAGGTTGAACCTCCAGAGAATCACCTTAAATTTTATTTTAATTTTTTAAAATAATGCAGAAGAGAGGAAAGTCTGCTAGCAAAAAAGAGAGTGTGTTAGAGCTGAAGTATACCAATTGAAGTTACATCCTCTATCATCTCCTGCAAATCTGATACTAAAAGCATTATACTTGAATTCATTTGTGGTTAACACAGTCTCATCCCAATTCGTCATATAACTGATACGACTGAGCGTCATAACTGAACGTCAATATACGACTTTTCAGGGCCCCCTTAAACGTCGGTAGATGACGATCCCGGGTCGTCATACAACTGACACTTTACCTTTAACGTCAGTTAGGTGACGAGTTGGGTTTAGGGTTAGGTTTAGGTCTGGGTTAGAGTTAGGCTCCCATAACGTCATCTACTGACGTTTAAGGGGGCCCTGAAAAGTCGTATATTGACGAATGGTCAAAAGACGTCCCAAAACGTCAGTGATATGACGAATTGGGATGAGACTGCGCTGTTGTGGTCTATACTCACCTGTTTTGAAGAATGTTCAGTAAAAGCTTTTATTATATAAAGCTTTTGTTACATTAGCAACTCTTGTATATAAATACAAGAGTTGTTAAACATCATCTCTCTGTTCATTCAACATTTAGTATTTTCATTAAACTTAAAATATGGCTTAGGAAAAATCAATTATGTGATCATTGACTTGCTTATTATTATTATTATTTTCCTTTTTGTATTTCTTGATTGAATGCTACAATGTCCTGCCCAGGGATTACAGATACAAATTAGCTATCTCGCTTACTCTGGCTCAACATTTGTGTTGTGCATGGTCCCTGTTAGAAAAAACACAAAGGGCCCTATTTTAACAATCTGAAACGCAAGTGTCAAAGCGCAAAGTGCAACTAACTTTGTGGGCGGTTCCCGGCACTGTTGCTATTTTCCTGGCGGGATAAATGCCCTGTGCACCTGGCGCAAATCTAAAAGGGGTTGGTCTGGAGTAGCTTCATTATTCATAGGTGTGGTTTGGGCGTAACTGAAATAAACCAATAAGAGCGTCATATCACTTTCCCTTTAAGAGCGTGATGAACGAGGTGCGCTTGTTCCATGGCGCAATACTGTTATAATGGCGCATTTACCAGACGCGCTTCAGCATCGGTTCACAGCCGATGAGATTCGATGTTCTCGTCAGGGCCGTAAAAGACAGAGAAGGGACACTGGGGATGGGACAAACCCACCCAAATTAATTTCTGGTTAAACATGCATATTGTCACGATTCCTGTCTTGTGTTTTCCTTGTCTTGTGTGGACTTTAGTTATTTCCTGTTCCGTGCCATGTTTTGTAGTCCTTTGTAGTTTTTCTTGTTGATGAGTTCCCCCAGGTGTTTCTGAATTAGCCACGCCCCCTTGTTACCTTGTTTAGCTTGTTTGCCTGTGTATTTATTAAACCCGTGTTTCAGTTGTTGGGTATCGGTGGATGTTTCACTGTAGCGTTGTTTCTGAGTTTTCTTCTGAGTTTCTGGTTTCTGAGTTTTGTTCCGAGTTCCTGTTTCTAGTTTCTTTGTTTTCTGTGGATTTCCCTTTTGTTTGTTTATTATAATTATTAAAACTATTGACTGCTTGCATTTGGATTCCTCTTTGTTGCCTCAACGTTACACATATAATAATTTGGGTATGTGTAAGCTTTATGCCTATTTTTCCCATCTTCATGGATACAACAATGATTTCCCTCATGTTTATATACACTCACCGGCCACTTTATTAGGTACACCTGTCCAACTGCTCGTTAACACTTAATTTCTAAGCAGCCAATCACATGGCGGCAATTCAGTGCATTTAGGCATGTAGACATGGTCAAGACAATCTCCTGCAGTTCAAACCGAGCATCAGTATGGGGAAGAAAGGTGATTTGAATGACTTTGAACGTGGCATGATTGTTGGTGCCAGAAGGGCTGGTCTGAGTATTTCAGAAACTGCTAATCTACTGGGATTTTCTCGCACAACCATCTCTAGGGTTTACAGAGAATGGTCCGAAAAGAAAAACATCCAGTGAGCGGCAGTTCTGTGGGCGGAAATGCCTTGTTGATGCCAGAGGTCAGAGGAGAATGGCCAGACTGGTTCGAGCTGATAGAAGGGCAACAGTGACTCAAATAACCACCCGTTACAACCAAGGTGGGCAGAAGCGCATCTCTGAACGCACAGTACGTCGAACTTTGAGGCAGATGGGCTACAGCAGCAGAAGACCACACCGGGTGCCACTCCTTTCAGCTAAGAACAGGAAACTGAGGCTACAATTTGCACAAACTCATCGAAATTGGACAATAGAAGATTGGAAAAACGTTGCCTGGTCTGATGAGTCTCGATTTCTGCTGCGACATTCGGATGGTAGGGTCAGAATTTGGCGTCTACAACATGAAAGCATGGATCCATCCTGCCTTGTATCAACGGTTCAGGCTGGTGGTGGTGGTGTCATGGTGTGGGGAATATTTTCTTGGCACTCTTTGGGCCCCTTGGTACCAATTGAGCATCGTTGCAACACCACAGCCTACCTGAGTATTGTTGCTGACCATGTCCATCCCTTTATGACCACAATGTACCCAACTTCTGATGGCTACTTTCAGCAGGATAATGTCTGATAAACGCCATGTCATAAAGCTGGAATCATCTCAGACTGGTTTCTTAAACATGACAATGAGTTCGCTGTACTCAAATGGCCTCCACAGTCACCAGATCTCAATCCAATAGAGCATCTTTGGGATGTGGTGGAACGGGAGATCGCATCATGGATGTGCAGGCCGACAAATCTGCGGCAACTGTGTGATGCCATCATGTCAATATGGACCAAACTCCCTGAGGAATGCTTCCAGCACCTTGTTGAATCTATGCCACGAAGAATTGAGGCAGTTCTGAAGGCAAAAGGGGTCCAACCCATTACTAGCATGGGGTACCTAATAAAGTGGCCGGTGAGTGTATTTTTCCTTATAATAATGTATCATTTGCAAAACGTAAAATGCATCTGTGTTGATATGAGAATCATCTACAGTGTATGTGCGTTGTTCACACTCTGTATTATGGCCAAGAATGCGCGCTTAAAATAGCATCTCAATATACGCGGCAACGCGCCACTGACTTTAGACCAGGTTTTTTCTGGTCAGTGGCGCAATTGTTTTCTGAAACTGCAAAATGGCACAAGGGATTGTTTGCGCCAACACACTCCTCCTTTTTGAGCCAACTCACCCAGGTAGCGCAAGTTCCTTTCCTAGTTTACCGACCGTGCGTCCTGTGGAGGAAAAAGCCCGCTTTGCGCGGGTGCCAAATAGGAATGATAAATGCGTCAGTGTATAAAGTCATTTGCGCCGGGTGCAAGATAGAGCCCAAAATCCGTTGTCTGTCTGATGTCTTCGTCTTAACAGAGTTCATTGTAAAGCATCATCTATTGTAAAGGGTATATTCATCCACAAAGTCACGCAGAGCAAAAGCACAACCAAAACAATGTTCCTCCGCAAAATGAATGCATTCTGTTTTTAACCTCTGGAGTTTACCACGGCACACAACTAGATTTAATTGGGTTTAAAGGGTTCCAATTATGTCCTTCCATAATTTTTTTTTTTTCCATAATTTTTTTCCAAAAGTTTTCAGTAGTGTATTGTAACGTCCATTCTCAAAAGGGGGGTAACAATTAACCGTTATGTGCCAAATCAATCATTTGTTTGAGCATGTTTTTGAAAAATTATGAAAAATATGCTAACGTTTTTTTTCATAGCACCAAGTAACATAATTTTGTAAAGTTAAAGCTCTTACAGTGTAATATGTAAAATACGGCTTAATCAGTTTGAGTTACGTTACGTACTCCTCTCAATAAAATATAGTGACTGAAAATGTGCTCAACTGTTTGGTTGAGAAGTCAGTTAGGGTTAAAAGGGTTAAAACCCATAAATTAGACGAATAGTAAGAATATGCTCATAAACATTAATCATTTTAAATTTAGCAATAGAGTATGACATTATCGATATTTATATATCTGGGGCCGTATTCACAAAGAATTTTATCTTACCACTAGGAGTACTCCTAAATCGCACTAAAATATTTTAGCTAGGAGTTTTCTCTTAAAAGTTATTCACAACGCCTTTCAGACCTACTCTTAGTAAGGAAAAATGACAACTCCTAAACTAAGAGTGAGTCTTCGTTGCTATGGATGACGTCAATTTTCATGCACAAGCTTCCTCGCAATGATCACTGTGATTGGTTGTTAGATGACAGGGCCATCATGCGGAACATAACACAGCAACAAATCATGGAATTACGACATCTATATGTCTGTGTCCTACACAAAATAATAATAATAATAAAAAAGTAATGTAATTGAAATGCATAGGCTATATAATGACATGTTTGTGCAGGCCCCAGTGTAGAGTAATTCTAAAAAGGCAGAGAGAGAAAAGTCATGAATGAAATTATTCAAGGTAGCCTAAGGGCCTGCAGTGTTCACTTATCGCGTCTTTTGCGCGCTCAAGTTCGTTATTTTAAATATAGGCGCACGATATGTGCGCCCGTTTTTCCAAGCGCGTCCGTAGGTTTAATTGTCCGTAGGTCACGTGACAAGAACCAACCGGAGCGCAACCACCGGGAGAATGCGCGCGCCTTGCGTTTTAGGCGCTATATGAATGGTACCTAATACCCTAATGAAAACCAACTTGCCTAATAATGAAAAACGACACTTGCATTAACACTTGCTTGGTTAATTGACATTCTTTTAGCCTAACTAGCCTATTTAAAGCAAGGAAATGTTGCTCCTATTGAAGTAATGTAATAGTTGAATGACAGTGGATTATGAACTCGCCAAAATGGAAAAGAAAGCCCAACTGGATGCAGGATCAGTTACTGCTGCTGGCCCAGTTGGTGCTAGAAAAAAAAAAAACATAATAAAAAGTGAAATTCGGCACTGGGATGTCAAGCAAAACTAAGCGTGAGACATGGGAGAGGATTTGTTTGCAGATGAATGCAGTATTCGCTTGTTTTGCGGACCCCGGACGACTGCGAGAGGCGCTGGTGTCGCTATAATCCTTTGTGAATAAGTCTTAGTGAGTTAGGAGTCCTCTCGACTTCTTTTAAGCTGTCCCAGACTTAGGTGCTACTTTTAGGGCTAAAATGCTTTGTGAATTACTTTTAGTGAAAAAAATTAGGAGTCCTAAAGTTAGGAGTGACACGCCCATTATTTTTAGGAGTTGCTCCTAAATTCGCCAGTTAGGAGCTACTTTTAGCCTTAAAATTCTTTGTGAATACGGCCCCTGATATATTAGCAATACTGACAATTCTTAGCAATTATTAACAAATATTAGCAATGCCTCCAAAACCTGAATCTACTGCTTTTCTTCGGTTGGATGCTGAAAGAGATGTACTCATCTTGATTTTCATTTTGTGTTCTCTGAAAAAGCAGGTATACAAGGCTTAACAAGGCATCCGGGGTCATAGGTCTCTTAACAGTGCCTGCTTCATTCCCTCAACAGGTCTTGTAGGGAAGTGGGTGGTTTAGGATAAAGACAGATTGGAAATTTGTGTAAAACTGTAGTGCTATGTGTGTGTATGTGTGCACACAAGGGTCAGCAAAAATCTCTTTGTTTCCATGGTTCCTATATATTTTTTTCTTCATTTATGGCTTGGGGCATTGATAAGTTCAGTCACAATGCTACTATATTACTACGTTTTGGAAGATGGTTTTATATCTTTGAAGAGTTTGTCTATTTTGTAAGTTAACAGCAGAGCTGGATTATCCATAATGGTCCAATGGGCCACTTGGGCCACTGGGCACCAAACATTCACAACCACTAGGGGCACCATATGACACACGCTTTTAAATAGTTTTTCGTAAATTGTTATATTATTAACTTGAAATTCTTGAAAGACCATACATACAGTACTGTAACGCTAATTTAACAATAATATATTATAAATAAATAAAGATTACCAACCAAACATTGTTTTAGCTACAATTCAAAATGTTCCAGGGATCGAAAGTTTTCTTTTTTTTTTTTTGTGAGAACATCATGGGAAATGCGATCACTCAGTAACGCTGAGTCTCGAATTCAAGGTGGAAGCAGTTCTACTAAACTTCATACATGAAAACCTTTTACCAGATTTAGAGCTACGCTTAGGCCCCGTCCACACTACTGCGTTTTGTTTAAAAATGAAGAATTAAAATGAATACAATCTCCGTCCACACCAGCGTTTTATCTGTGTATTAGAATTGATTCTTCGTCGTCATTAAAACGACTGAAAACGCGAATCACGTGACCATTCACCAACACTGGGCATGCGCGTGCCGGTGTAAACAGTGGCTGACGAACCAGCGAAGGACACGTCATGATCCGACTGACACCCAATCATAGAGCCGAGCATGAGCCTCTTCATCATCGTTTCTAAACTCCTCCGTTTTGTCTCGTCTTCACTAAAACGCCATCTGGAGATTCAAACGCAAACGAAGCTGCAGAGTTTCTAAACTTTTCCGTTTTATGTCTTCGTATTTTTACATTTTAGTCTGGATGGGAGGTGCAAACATAGCAAAAGTTCTCCATTTTTAAACGAAAACACAGTAGTGTGGACAGGGCCTTATTGACTCTCATTTGTTCCCCACTAATATGTTTTTTTTTTATTTTGTTTTTTTCACTAAATGTTTTTTTTTATTTATTGCACCTTTCTAGACTAAATTTCTCTGCTGATTTATCCACATTTACCCATTTTCCATAGGTTATGATCATATTTTTTCTTTTGATGTTTTTCTTTATAATGAAGTTCTCTTTATATTGTATATTGTTTATATTGTGTTTAACACACAGAAGAGTGATTATCAGTTCAACACAGAAGAGTTATACAAATTCTACAACTTTTCATACGATCGGCTCAGTAAAAATGGTTTTAGGACATCCCTAATATTTCTGGTATATCTGAAGTTACCCAGGAGTTCTGTTGACATAGGTTTAGCTAACAGCTACAGCTTAATTAATTGAGTCGTTGAACACCCCTGATCAATGAATTGATGTACATTTTGAATTGAGACATTTGAATATAGTTATATATTCAATTAAAGCTAGACAACAAAAGAATAATAGTTTCCAATTAATCAGTGAATATAGATTGAGACATGAATGGGAGTAAACTGCTGAGACTCAAATTATTCTGATAAGTCCTCATGTCTGCATGTAAGCAAGCAAATCATTTGTTTTTTTATTATCATTTGTCAATATTCAGTATGTGTATTGAGTACAAACATAATTCGTTTTTGTGTTAAGATGCTGAAATAAATGTGAGATCTTAAATCTATATAAAGGCAGATGAGTCATGTGTGAAAGTGATTAGAGAAGGTCAGCTGTGTGCTGTGAAACACTATATCATTACATTTGACTGTTTACATAAGAGAAGTCATCTGTGAGAAAGGCAGAATATCATTGTCTTGAGCGTGCATTGAACTGTGAGCTCTAAACAAGCTTCCTGCGATTTGGCTTGTGTTTTCTGTCACCTGCAAGTGTTGCCATATTAAGCATCATGTATAATTAGACATGTTCAGTGCTATGTGTGTGGAAATATTCTACAGAATTGGTGACGGTGTAAGTGAAGTGTTAGCAGGCTTCAGTTGATGCATGTCAGAATGTATGCCATTGAAACAGCTTCTGCACTTGCACAAATTGTCCTGAATGGATAATAATTCGTCAGATCCATGTTGGGTTTGCAGGGTAAGCAGACTAGGATTAAAGAGGTTATGTTTTACAAACATTAAAGGGGTGGTTGACTGCTTTTTTTCTTTGCATTATTGTGTTTATGGGGTGCAATATAACATGTATTCGTGGTTTTTCTTTTTAAACGTCTTATTTTTCATAAACTTCACCTTTATTGTCAGCCGCGCTCTCCTCTGTCCCCTGACGAGCGGTTTACTTCCTGATTCTATGAAAACACTCCCTCAGAAACGTTCAGGTGGAATAACGCCCATTACCTTTACAGGCATGTCATGAGCTCCGGTTCAGATGTAAATATGTGTCGAACTGCAATATCAGTTTCAGGCAGAATCAGACCGAGAAAGCCGCGATGAAGTGAGTCAAGCAGAACCTCACCACACATGGCTCTTACTAAACGTTTCTGAATGATAATTTGCTACATTTTTTTTTACTTTATACACATTTGTTTTACACAATAGCATCTGACTAGCAACAATAGCAACTGACTGGCTACTAATGTTATACTCAAACAGGGTTGGCAAGTTTACGTTCTTGATCAAATCGAAAATAACGTCATAAAGCATATATACATGACAAATACATTTACAACATTAGTACTTATACAAAATTCATGTTTGTACGCGGTTGTCATAGACACGAAATAGCATAACTAAGTGGCTAAAGCCAGCGCTGGCATTTGATAAAACTAAAACTAAAACATTACGTCCGGAATTATACATGCAAATACATTTAAAATGATTAAGTCTTAGCCTACTTACAGATTGTGGCCCAACAACTGCTGCCTCTGGTTTTAAAGTTGGATCTGCTTCATGTTTAGTAACAGTTTCTTGTTGAACTCGATGGTAGATTCTAGAAGCTGTCTTCCGTAAAATGCGCAGCACAGAGATGCTAGATTACGATCGACACTTTCAGGAACATAATCAAACATAAATTGTATCCATTGTTGAGGAAGAATAGCTTCCGTGGGACACAACACACTTACGTGCTGGAGGCTGGAGCTGCTGAAAAATGTGCATGCACTTTTTTGCATTTTCGGAGGGAGTGGTTGATGCAAATGTGTGGGTTAGTGACGTACCATAACCCAGCTGTAGTCCCAATCGAGTTCGTTTTTGTAGGCAATTATACTTCTTGATTTTTAAAAGACGAAATCTCTGCTTACACTGAACTTTCAGCGCTGCAATTTTGCAGATACTGTTCATGCACCAACAGCAACATTACACACTATTTAAAATGAAAAAAGTGAAATCGCAGTAAACCTCCCCTTTAAGGCTCAAACAATTTTTTGTTTTGTTGGTGCAAATTCTGCATTCTAACTGATTTACATGAATGTAATGTATTGGTTTGGTGTTGTAGAACACGCACAAAATAGGCGTAATGGGTAATTTATGTAGTAGAAATTTTAAATTATTTTTAAAATTTGGAGTTTTCTTGACTGATAAAAGCCATAAAATGTTTTTTTTTGGCTTATGTGGATGAAAGACAACAACTCCCAGAATGCACTTGCTTCGCTGCCCAAGGAGGCCACGCCTACCGGTAACTGTGCATTAGGTAAACAACAGTAAAGGCTGCTAGTGAGTCTCCGTGATGAATCTGCCCGAAAATGTGTTTCGAGATCGCCCAATATGTCCGAGGTTTCGGCTTTTGCGTTCTACAGTCGCCATTCATTATGTTTACTGTGGTGAGCAGGACGAGTGAGGGCTGCAGGAGAACGGCGCGAGGCCAGTGGCGTGATTACCGATGAGCAACACCTGTGAGACGCACCGGTCTTGTATCTCTCACTGAGGAGCGGGAATTTTCTTAGTAATGTTAAAACGCACATCAACTGATCACTTTTTTAGCGTTCCTGTAAACACTACATTCAGATTCACCAATCGGAATGAATTGAGATAGATTGAAACAAAAGCTGTACATGCGAAGAGTGCATGGCGACTGCAGAAAGCAAAAGCTGAATCCCGGACATCGGACAGACATGTCCGGGTAAAAGAGGACGGTAACCCCTAAAGTTACTACTCAGCTTTCTCCACAGAACAAGAGCCTGCTAGCTTACCTTCCAAAAAAGATGGCTTTTATTTTAAAAAGTTTCTGCCAGATGAAATCAAACGCACTGGCACTGATCTGTGATAGGTCTGTTAGCGCATTAGGTCCAACCCCCTATGGGCGGGTTTGAGAGGGTGGGAACTAGTGCTTGTAGTCTTTACAGAAAATCCCCCTCTTACACTTTCTCCTACAATGACGTAAAATGACGATTTTTGCATCATTGTAGGAGGAAGTGAAAAAGGTAAATAGCAGATTTCTCTCGTCTCAGGGGAAAATGAGAGAGTGTGGCACGACCATTCAATAGTGTAACTGGGTTTCTAACAATGGAAATCTTAATGCAAATGGGTGGAGTGTCCTTATAATGATGCAGAAGAAGAAAAAACAGAGCAGGAAAACATTAAATGGAGGCTTTAGTGTTAAGTTATGCGAGGAAGACTCAATTGTTACATCGAACTAAAAGAAACACAACAGAATGTCAAAATAAGAGTCAGTTGGTCAAAATAATTTTATTTTATTTTATTGCATTTATAAGGATGCACCCGTCTATCCTCGTTCATGACACTTCTTGTTCCTCGCCTCCTTATGGTGCAATTAGAGAATTGAGATGCCCTTCCACATGGCTGAGTAGGTCAGTTTCCTGGTCACGGGCTGGAGGACAGAGAAGCAAGGACTGAAGGAAGCATCAATTCGAGTATTGAGAAGCACCCAGTGTAAATGCAAAAATGGAAAAGAAAAGCACCTAGTTCAGCTAGTATTGGACATTTTCAAACAACCACAAGATTTATGAGAAACTTTCTTCATATGAAGAGTTCAGATGCAAAAGCCTCTAAATGCCATTTGAAATTTTCTTCTAAAATGACCATTTTTATCAAGCTTGTATATTTAAGTTCAGTAATTTCACTTAAATGACAATTAATAGGTAATCTTCATTGCCATTTAAGTGAAATTACTGAACTTAAATATACAAGCTTGATAAAAATGATCATTCTAGAAGAAAATTTCAAATGGCACTTAGAGGCTTTTGCATCTGAACTCTTCATATGGTCAATTATGTGCATGTGTAAAAAAAAAAAAAAAAAAAACTGTTGGCCTATAATTGGTCTCTATTTTATTCTTCAGTCCCTTGATGTTGAAAACTTTTAGTTTGTTGGACAACATATTTGCTCATTTTCCCAGATCCAGCTGCCACTTTAGTGACTATGTTTCTGCCATCATTATCATTTGTTTTCAAATGTGTGTGATGATTACTCTGTTGTGTTGTTCCCTACAATTAAAAGCCAAAATGGCAATTTGATATATCTGTTGTACCTGATGCAGTGAGCTGTATTTAGATGATTATATTGGGTACTAACTGATGCCTGCCACGCATGCATTGTTTATTACAGAAAGATAGTTTTGTCATAGATCATTGCAACAAATAAGTACTGGCTTTTTTTGTTTTTGTTTTTTCTGTAATTGATTGTTTGAGAATCTGTTAAATCCTAACGTTTAATTCATCTGTTATTAAAGGAGTAGTTCACTTTTAAAAAAAAACTTTTGCTGATAATTCACTCACCCCCATATCATCCAAGATGTCCACCAGATGATCTTAGGACCCTTTGAATCATGACTCGAAAAAGATTTGTTCATTTTGATGAACGAGTTCGAAGAGGAGAGTCACGAATGCTCATCACAAAACAGAGCAAGACGATCATTTGTGCTTCAACTTTTTTATTTATTTTTAAATGACCGAATCGTTTCGACTAGATAAGACCCTTATTCATCGTCTGGTGTCATTTAAAGCCCTTTGAACAGTTTGCACTGAAACTGTCGTTTGGATCTTTAACCGTTTGGTTCCCATTGAAGTCCATTATATGGAGAAAATCCTGGAATGTTTTCATCAAAAACCTTAATTTCTTTTCGACTGAAGATAAAGACGTGGACATCTTGGATGACATGGGTGTGAGTAAATTATCAGCAAATATTAAGTGGCTTAAACTACTATGTACTTACATTGAAATTAATAATTTGATACAATGGACTTATTATGTACATACATGTTTTTACATTGTACTTATATTTTAAAAATACCAACATGTAATTACAGCTGTAATTAATTTATGTAATTACATTTGTAATTACACAGTTGACCCATCCCTCACACCTTAGCCTACCCTTAAACCGACCCATACCACCACACCTGTCCCTAACCTTACCCGTATCACACCTCAATAGCAGCAAAAGTGTTTTACAATACAACAGGAACACAATAACACATTGTACTTATTTGTCAATGTAAGTACATAGTACTTTTTTTAAAATTGAACTACTCCTTTAAGGTGTCATTTGGAATTGTATAATTCTGTGCTCTGAGCTGAGCGTCACAACGAAAAAAAATAAAGATGAAATAAAATCCTCAAACACAGTTTGACACTATATATGTGTACAGATAATAAGTGCTTTCACCTGTCAGGATTGTCAGGATTCTGTAACTCAAGTCTTATGTTTAGTTTGGTGACTAGATCAAGACAAGTTGTATCGTTCGTTTTCTCACACAAACCACTCGTTTCGTGTCTTAGGCCATCAATGTGTACTTACATTTACGAGTCATTAAATCATGTTTAATTTGGACTTCTCTGTGCATGCTCTTTGAGGTGGACCCAGGGTGAACCCTATAAACCTCCATTATATGACTGAGAGACAAGAACGGTTTGACCTAAAAATATCAAGAATTGAAAATACTGTGGAAACAAAGACTCCTACATCTTGGATGCCCTTGAGGTTAGCTAAAACATATCAAAAATTCATTTCTTGCCCTATCTTGTACCTCATTACCCTGCTCATTTGCTTCCCAACATATTTATCCTGTGTGCTCTGTCTTGTGCTGATTACGTTTTACTTGCTTGTGTTCCTAGTTTTTGGATGGTTTATATTTGCCTGGTTTCCTCCCTGTATTGTTTTGCTAGTCTTTTGTTTTCCAGTCCTGTCATCTGGACTTTTTAAGCCCTATTTTGTGTTGTTTTTATTTTTGGTTAATAAGAACCTTTCAAACCTCCAGCTTGAAAACCTTGTGAGAGCGTTGCGGACAGCCAGCTCTATTATATGTCTATTTTTTCTCCAGCTTCTATCCAGCAGGAAAAAAAATGCTAAAGTGCCACCAGGACTATTGCTCTTTTCGAAGGTGCGCTCAAACATCTTTGATGCAGTCAACTCCAGGAACTAGATTTTGTGTGTACACAATTTTTTGGGTGAAAATTTTTTGAGTGTACTTTTATACCTTTTCTAGCTGGACTGGATGATGATTGGGTGGAGCTGGTGGTCTAAAGATCTGGGTAGGGTTGCATCATCCATTTGTACATTCTTACTCAGGGGCTGTTTACACGATACTGCTATCAAATTAAGAACTAAAAACTTTATGCATTCTGGCCGCTCATTTACATGACAACAGCATTTTTGGGGGCCTGCAAGCGCAAACGTTTAAAAGCAAGTTTCAATGTGCGAGTTTTGAAAGTGATGCCGTTATCGTTTCTGCATAAACTACAAAAAAAATGAATGGGGACGTCATTGGTAGGCCTATTTCTTGTTCAGTTTGTGGCGAAAAGGTTTTCCCAGTCCAGGAAAACCAACTCATCAGCTGAACCCAATAAATAGGCTGCACATATTTTTGTCCGAATATAAACACTTATTATAGGCGTATCGTAGGGATTCAGGATAAATCAAAACACGGTTTGGAAAATGGATTCATGATGTAGCCTACTCGTTCATTTTGAACATAAGTTACAGACTGCAGCAGCTGATATAACGGCGTTCTGTTGCGCGAGCGTCCACTCGCACATATGCGACCACATACAATTTTAACTCGCACATTCTCAAAAAATGGTCGCATATGCGTCCAATTCGATCGCAGTCTGGAACCCTGACTTGTCACATATGGATGCTTGGTCAGGACCCCTTGTCGTCACTCATTGACGCACTGGGTACTTCCTCTGTTTTGATGTGTATTTAAGCCCTGTGTTTAGTCCTGTCTATAGTTGTCTGTTATTGTTGTAGTTTTCCCGGTTGTTCTGTTACCATTTTCCAGAGCCGGACAGTATTGGAGTACATTTACTTGAGTACAGTACTTAAGTACAATTTTGAGGGATCTGTACTTTACTCGAGTATCATTTTTGGGGGTACTCATGACTTTACTCAAGTACATTTGAGAGGGAAATATTGTACTCTTTACTCCACTACATTTCTATTCATAACCGTGAGTAAAAAGTAACTACTTAAAAAAAATGGAAATAAGAAAAATCTCAGAAACCCTCAATTTGTTGTTTCGCTCTCAAACGAATGTTATGTAACGGAGGCCAGCTAGTAGTTGCTGTGCGAGTAAACCTCACTCCCCTGATCTCAATAGGTGCTCTAGCGACAGACGCTGAGCGGCTGCAGTCTTTAGCCTCCTTGTAAGTGCGACTGACTCTCATGCCGGAGACCCGGGTTCGAGGCCCGCTCGGAGCGGGTCGAGTAGGACCCGGGTGGAAGGGTTACATTGGTGCCGTGACCCAGATGAGAGTGAGGTTAAGGGGAGTGAGTGTAACAGAGGCCAGCTAGTAGTTGCTGTGCGAGTAAACCTCACGCCCCTGATCTCAATAGGCGCTCTAGCGACAGATGTTGCTAAAAATCCCACACTGCACCTTTAAGTAAAGCAACATGGTAAAAAGGTAAATATATGACTTGATTTTACTTTAAATTCCTTTTACATTCTCCAAGGTATTGACATTTTTCATAACTTCATGTAGGCCGTTTCTGTTCATAAATGTAAGCACTCTGGCAGTAGTATTGCAATATTTAGAAAATGTACTCTTGTACTCTTGATACTCAAGTACTTTTAAAAACACGTACTTCAGTACTTTTACTCAAGTAGACATCTGACTGTAGTACTTTTACTTGTACTTGAGTAAAATTTAGCAAGGGGTATCTGTACTTTTACTCAAGTAATAAAGCTGTGTACTCTGTCCGCCTCTGCCATTTTCATAGTCAAGAGGGTTTTGTTCCTAGTTCTTTGTTAATAACCTTTGTACTACTGCACCTAGATCCTGCAATCTTTAGTACCAGCAACCGACAGTGACTGCTGTCTTATAAACCCTCAAAGATGGTACGCATAGACTAAAAGGCAAGACGTTTCTATTTAATGAAAACAGTGGATTTTATAAATGCATCCCTTTGCGTTGACGTTTAACCCATGTCAATAGCCTTTTATCAGAATCTTATGTAGTATTAAATTCACAGCAGTGTTAGAGGGCATGCCTCTCTCTTTTTTATCTGCTTGCCATGCTGTTATTTTGCTCCCTGTGTCTGCGGGCAGGAACAGAGGAGGTGTATGCGCTGTATATATCGTGCTCCATCTCCATATAGCAACCCTGTGATCTGAGTATTATTGCCTGCAAGGAGGGGATATTACATCCTTGCTGCCTGGGTGGGAGATCAGGGGATGCCATCAGTGAAACGGCAGGGACTCTCTTCTTTCTCTCTGTCTATCACAGACACAGACCAGTCAGAGTTATTAGATTTGCAGGCATGTACATCTACAGCAGGGAATAAAGCAGTGTATAGTGTCAAACTGTAGCACAGCTTGACTGAGTGACAGAGCCTAAATAACAAGTATCACACTTTTGCGGGGGAGGATATTCAAAGTTTGAAGAACTGTTTCAGGGTTTTATTGTGGCCATGGAGTCTCAAGCTCCAAATAAGACGCACACACACACACACACACACACTATCTTTGTGGGGACTCTCCATAGACGTAATGGTTTTTATACTGTGCAAACTGTATAATAAATCCCCTTATACTAACCCTATCCCTAAACCTACCCATCACAGGAAACATTTCTGTATGATTTCTTAATCCCCATAAGTCTGTGTGCATTCAGGTTTAAGTCCCTACTGGGACAGAAAAACATGCGCCCACACACACACAAATAAAAACACTATACATGGAGGGAAAAGACACAATGGTTGTATGTTTTGTGTTTTCATTTATTCAGTAAAATGAGTTAAAAACTTCCAATACAGAATCTTCTCAACTTTAAAGGTGCAGTATGTGAGTTTTGACCGCTAGTGGTTGAAATTGATACTGCAGTCTGAAATCAAAATATTGGAGACAGTTATTTTCCCCACCCCCTCCTGCTCAGACGGACACTCATTTGAGTATATATATTGTCCTTTCTTGTCTGACTCACCTGAGGCTCATTATTATGCATGTCTTTGTCTCTCTCATGTAAGAATCACCTAATTATACATGATGAAGGCTGGCCTGTTCATGCCCATTCGCATATTGGCTTGGCAAATAAAAAATGTCTTTCACAATATAACCCAATTCACAGTTTTATGTGAACGATTAGGAGGATTTTCAGATCATTGTAAAAAAAAAAAAAAAAAAAACTCTAGGCAACAACATCCATTAGTCAAGTCTTGTTCGTATGTGTTTTGTGCTCTTATTTCAGAAACATTAATTTTAAGATTTTTCAATAACCATGCATTAACAATATTCTCTCAAAAATACAACCATGTACATGCATGTTGCTCACATATTATGGTAGCCCTGTTTTTGCTAAATATAGTGTAATTTCACCTGTGCCATTAATGTTTATAAGCAAATGAAAAATCACAAATGTCAGGGCATGTCAGAATATCTCAAGGACCCCAAATACACCTTGGTCCCCAGGGGGTTAATGTGCTTATTTGCATTTGTTATTATCAATGTTGAAAAGTAAAACCAATGTTGAAAAATAACCAATGTTATTTCCATTCAGTTGTGCTGATCAACTTTTTTCATGATTCTTTGATGATTAGAAAGTAAAAAAACAGCATTTATTTAAAATAGAAATGCTATCAATCTAAATAATATTAAATTTTAAATAAATTGTAAATGCCTTTACTTTTGCTAAATTATAATTAAAAAAATATATAAAAAGTATTTTGTCCGTTTACTAATGCTTTGAGCTTTACAATTATTCCCATTCTTCCATTCTACAAAAGCAGTCTCCACACAATGTCACAGGACATGTTGTGCGAAGTGTCTTCGCATGCCAAATTCAAATATGTGAAAGTGCGATATTGGAGAACACTTTTTTTTAGATTGTTTTGTATCTAAATTCAAGCATTGGTTCCATGGCTTTGGGCAGTGTGCATTGCTGTGTGAAATACAACGAATGTGTTGACTGGGGTGAAGTCTTATCTCTCCTCTTTGACAGAGATAACAACACGTCCAAACATTTCAAACTTATTTCCTCTTGTGACTTCAATGACCGAGCAGCTCTTTTAGTTGCAGACATTGGGGTTAGAGAGCAGAAGAGGATTTTCACCCATTCACCACTGCTTTTGATGCCGAAGACTCGACATAATTTTTTGTCGCAATCAATGCATGTGGGCTGTGGAATTTCATGCGTTTTTCTTTCTCCAATGAAAGTAGAGAATCTTAATCACACCATTCCTCTTAGGGTAGAACATGCATTTTAACATTATCTAAATAAATTGCTTGCTTAGAAGTCATTTTAATAAATATGTAAATGCATTACTGTTAATCTATGGAGCTCTGGTGTTCCTTGGGCAAGAAGGATATCACTCAAAATGTGTCGGGCCTTTTTTCTTACGAGCCTGCATTAAAATAAATTACAATATTGGCTCCCTGCATATGTCAGCTCCATTAGCGGCAAGTTGAAGCGAGAGAGGGTAAGAGCTAACGTTCTTGGAAAGGTGTTTAATGTTTGTCACTGCTAATGGTCTGCTGGTCATAATAGGTGGGGCTAATTATCAGACCATTATCACCTTACCTGAATATCAACACAAATGCACTTCCTTACTGAGAGAGTCAGGAATAATACCAATGTGCTGCTATTACAGTGTCACTATTCTATAACACTGAACACAAGCAAAAATAATCCCTCATTGCTAGTGGGAAATAGGTGATTGCTGATAGTAATGCATGACGAATGTTAGTAATAAAAACATGCTAATTTGTTCTTTGTTTGCATGAAAATACATTTATTACCACGTTAAATGTTAACATATTTTCCCTGCTGTCTAATATTGAATCAGGCCAGCAGTGACAGGTAGCAAGGTCACTAAGGGTACATTTACAAGACAACGTTATGCTCAAAATGGATACGATTTTCCTTTGAGCTTTCCGCGCACAGACGACATCATTGTCAAAACGGATCCACGACTAAAAATGTGACTAAAACGACAAAAAATTTATTTAGTTGTATTACTGTAAAAAGTGTAATTCAGTTAGTTACTAATCAAATTAAAACGAAATTACTTTACATTGAAGTAATCCAAATAAAGTAATCCAAACCACATTTATTATGATTCAACACATTCTTTCTGTTGTGTGACTGTGTGGGATTTCTTTGAATTGCTATGATTTTAATTCCACTTCCTGTCATTCCAATTCAAATTCAACTTCATGTGGGGTGGAGTCAATTCAATTCAAATTCCAATTAATGAATTGAATGGAGGCCAATTCTGAGGCCACGTTTACACAAAGCCGGGTATTTAGCAAAACGAATATTTTCCCCTCTCCGTTTTCAAAAATAACATTGTTCACACACCCGCATAGATACGCCGTCGAGCGCCATCATAACTATGCCAAACCTATTGGTGGCAGTGTAGGGGTTAAGGATAAAGCCATGCAAGCCAATCAGAATCCTCAGAATCGACAAGAGAGAACCTAAAACGCTGTTTCTCCCAGTTCACACGACAACAAATATCCGCGTTTTCAAAAATCTCCACTTTGCCCGGAGTTTTTAGAAATAATCGTTTTCAGTGATAAAAACGGCATTTTCATGTAAATGAGAGGGCAAAACGCAGAGAAATATCTGCGTTTTCCCATCGTGTAAGCGGGGCCTGAATTGTGCACAAAACTGGTCTACAGTATTCTGTCAGCAATTTTAGAACAAGTGCGAATCAGGAATACACTTTTTTGACTACTATTATTTTTTGATCTGGTCTGTATCATTGGATACAGCAGGTTTTAATTGGCTCAACATGCACAGAGACGTTTTTACACCTTTTGGAAGGTTTTAACTTGTACTTGTGAAAAATAAGTACACTTTAGCATATGGGCCTACTTAAAGGGATAGTTAATTTTGAAATACATTTTTGGTAATGGTTTAGCTTACCTCAAGGGCATCCAAGATGTAGGCGTCTTTGTTTTCCGCAGTAGTTAAAAATTTTATATATTTAGGTCAAACCGTTTTTGTCTGCCAATCCTATAATGCAGGTGTATGGTCACCACCTCAAAGAGCAGGCACAGAGAAGTCCATATTAAAGATGATTTAATGACTCGTCTAAGTGATCTGAGGGTTTCGGTCTGTCGATATGTTTCGGTCTTCGGTCGATATGTTAAGATCTTCACAGTGAATGATAACACTTCTGAAGTATCTGTTTAAACAATGAGTGAAGTACATGCGCAAGAGATAACTTCGGCACTTGCGCAGACCGAAGCGCCCGCACCCTCAGATCACTTGGACGTGGCTGTGGTTACAAGAGGTAAAAGCGATTTAAATACTGCTCATTTTCTCACACAAACCGCTCATTTCAGTATCTTAGGCCATCAATGTGTATTTACATTTACGAGTAATTACATCATGTTTAATTTGGACTTCTCTGTGCATGCTCTTTGAGGTGGTGACCATAGACCTCCATTATATGACTGACAGACACGAACGGTTTAACCTAAAAATATATCAAAATTGAAACTACTGCGGAAACAAAGACATCTACATCTTGGATGCCCTTGAGGTTAGCTAAAACATTCCAAAAATGTATTTCAAAGTAAACTATCCATTTAAATGCTAACTAATTAAATGAAAATGTATTTTAGTTTAAATTGCATTAAATGCAAATAGCTGATTTTTTGTGGTTTTTGCACTTAAGCATGTTAAGAAAAGTAGTCATGAAAGTGTACTCTCTTTAAGTGGTTAAGTCATTAATATTATAAGATCTGCATGTAGTTAGGAAAATTAAGCACACTTCCTTTTCTACATTTCACATAAATTATAAAGCAGCTTCATTTTAGAAAGCTACTTTTTCCATGTAACTTTTACACATTATTTATTTTTCTTTTATCGAAAGCTTTTGTATAATGCATAGACTCCCTTAGGAGTTGGACCAATTCAAGATGAAGACAAAAGCTTATATTGTGCCCTGCAAGAATAATAAGGGTTTTTCACCTTTTAGACAAGAATATGTATCAACTCTCCTGTGCTGTTTATCAATCCAATTAAAGTAATGATCATAAGAATGGGAGAGCCAAATCTTCACAGACCAGACTGTTTTCAATCAAGCACAAGCAAGCCTGTCAAATGAGTTTTTTGCAGCCCTACCATTGAAAAATTGTGATATAATTTTTTTATTGTCTATAGGTCAGTGAATTCTACTTTGGACATTTCAGGATTAGTCTGAATCTGACACAAACCTCCACTGCAGTGGGGCCAAATCACACATGGATTGCTTTAGTATTTCTGACAATTATTTTATAATCTCTCTTTTCCTATTCATCACGTCGTAACAGGAAATTGCCTTTTTTTCATCCTTCAACATTTATCTTTAGAAACTTCAGTCATCTAAATGTTTATGAGCTGATCTTTTCCAAGACTTGTCATGTCCAAGATACTCATTTTTCCTTGCCACACAATTCAGGATATGTCTCATCATGAGATATATGTATATTAATTAGAATTTTTCTTATATTTGTATATATTTATGTATATATTTTATATTTTCTTATATCACATTCAGCAATTATACCACAATAATACCAAGTTTAACTGGTACACAACATTATTGGCTGGCTGGCTGTACATTATCCCACTTATTACAAGGTTACTTGCTAAATAAATGAACTGCAAAGTGTTCGAGACTATACAGAAACTGTATGTAGGAAATCATTTGTCTTGGAAAACGGTAAATTGTACAGTTCAGGGCTCATTATACAAAATATTTAAAAATGTGCAATCAGAATAATGTATTCTGAAGAACAGTTTACTAATGGTGTGGTGTCATGATTCATGTCTTGCGTTCCACTTGTCTTTGTGTACTTTGGTCATTGTGCTATGTTTTGTAGTCCTATGTAGTTTTCATGTTTATTCGTCTCCCAGGTGTATCTTGTTTCTTCATTATCTAGTTAATCTTGTTTGCCCCTGTGTATTTATAGCCCTTGTGTTTCACTTGATACTTTGTCAGTTGTTGCACGGTTGCTTAGTTCGGCGAGGTTTTATTTCTTTGTCCCTGGAGTTCTTTATTATTTGTTCTATGTGTTATGTCATTGAAAACTTGCAGGTAGATCCTCGCCTTCGTCTGGTTTCTCCAGCATGTTACAGGTGGTTCCAGATAGAGCTTCATTGATGGGGATATTTCAGACACTTTCTGCTGATTATCATCACGTCGATTATATCTGAACGGGACAAGTGACTGTCTTCATGAGTGAGTCATCAAATCATTTGTCAAACTGATTTGTTCACAAAACACTAAAAGTGACAAATTCAAAATAGTACGCTACTCTTCAATTTAATTTTTCAAATTTATGACAGAAATGGTAGTATGGAAATATGTTGCTTTCATTAATTTTTAATGATTATTAATCACGACTCATTCATCAGCACTGATTAATTCAGGAAAGAAATGAGTGAATTTCTGAGAAAAGTGTCTGTTGATATCAATATTGTACTGGGGTGTTTTGAGCCCCCCATTAAAAACGTATGTCCCTATATTTTCGATACATATTTTTCTCCAAAACATGTTGGCCACAATGATTGGCACCCCTAGAATTATAATTTTTTTGTTGTTTTTTCTTGTTTGTTTGTTTTTTAGTAAAATTATCTCTAGGATATTTTTAGGAATATTTAAATTTAAAGCCCGGAACACACCAAGCTGACGGTCGGCTGTCAGGCAGTTTTTGTGCGTCGGCCAACTAAAGCCTTGTTTATACTCGACGCGTCCGCAAGAGCGCGAAGGGCGCGGTAGAAATGACGTCATTGCGGTGTGGGCGGTCGCGCGCGTTGGGTGCGCAAGAAGCCATATCGCCTGGCGGTGTGCACGGCACTTTTTGTAACTTTGCGCACGGCGCCGCATCCGAAGATGGACGACTACGAGCCGAATCTGGCCGAACTGGTATGCTCTGTACCAGCATGTTTATGATCCTTCTATACACAGAGACATTTGCATTGATGGGCGACCATAACATCTCATTTTGTGAACAGGAACACATTTGCATTAAGCACCTAGTTTGCCTAGTTTGTCTGAAGTAATTGGTTACATTTACAAAATAAGCCTACAATAGCACAATTAATCCCTGCTGGTAAAATTAACGTTTAAACACTCCAATAAGGCTTCAGTTGTTTAAGTATTTTACATGCAGTGAAAGTAGCAATAAACCTACTGCATTTACTCTTTTATGAATTAGCAATTAATAAACTACTAATAAACGGCAAACTACTTCTTCACTGCTGATTCATGGTGGTTTAGAGGAGAATTACTCCGAGTTCGACCCCTGTCGTTTCACAGAATAGCACAACGGCGAGCGCGTCAAGTATAAACACCTCGTCCGTTTGGAGAGGTGCGTGCGCAGTCAGCGGAGACTCGCGCTCTTGCGGACGCGTCGAGTATAAACAAGGCTTAAAGCCAATTATACTTCTGCGTACGGTGCGTGCAGTAGGTGCGAGCGTAGCATACGCACAGACGCGTCCCATACCGCGTACCCTTCGCCGTAGCCTGACGCGCACCTCCTCAAAAAATGTAACTACACGTCGCGACGACGCGAACCGCAAGATCGGTGATTGGTCGGCTTGGTAGCATCGCATTTCCTCATATGATCGCATTTCCGCCCACGTACCATCTCTTCCGACGTCTTCTCTCATTTCTGCCTTTCAGTTTTAGAAATTTCACTAAAATGAACTGTTTTTCCACCTCAATAAGCTCCAACTCCCAACATGATCCACTCTCTTTCAGTCGCTATTGCTTGTAGTAACCTAGCCGCGAGGAATCTAAACACAGTGGAACATTAAAACCTTCCGCCGCCAACTAGCGTTTCGGAGCAGTACTGCAGAGCAACCAAGACCTGAACGCAGAAGTATAAATGCTCACAGACGGCGTCGCCTACGTGCGTAGCCAACGTCGTACACTGACGGCGTACCCTCGACACAGAAGTATAAATTGGCCTCACGTCGGCTGAAAATAGTCTTCGTCAGCTTTGTTTCGTCCGTTTTTACATGTTGAATCGGCGTTGGGCCGTCTGGGAAAGAGATAACTCTTTGGCTGTTCAGCTTACTGAAAGAGTCAGTGCACGAGAATAAAAGCAAAACAGCGAGCAAAGTAGTCAAAACGGTAAAGATAGAAGGCTGTTCTTATGTTACGTCATCTTACCTGATTGTTTCTTGGTGAATATTTCAATATTAACATGAGCGGAGTGGAATAAAGAAAGTTCACGGGATTTATATTCAAAATGGGAAGCACACGCTACTTTGTTTACAGTATGTGTATCTGCAGCCAGCAGCGTCGGTTTCCTTTTTGAATGACGAATATAGACCAATATATCTGCAGAAATAAACAGTTGGCTCATTACACGCAGACGCAGAACACGCATTATAGCTGACAGTCGCCTGTAGTTCTCTCGGTGTGTTCAAGTGCAGCTTTTTACCCCGACGAGAGCGGACGAGAGGGGACAACACAGTCGGCTTTCATCAGCGCTATTTCGTCGGCGATGGCTTGGTGTGTTCCGGGCTTATCACACCAAGTTGACTGAAACATGAAATTGTAGCTATGACTATGAGGCTTCTTGTTTCACAACACTTTATGAGGAAACTCAAAGAGCAAATTCCCTTAATCATCCATTACAATAAGTAAAAGCAAAGAATATAGTTCTGATGTGCAGCAAAATATTTTTGAGCTTCACAAAATAGTAAGTGGCTGTTAGAAAATATAGCTAAAGCATTGAAAACCCCCATTTCCACCATCTGGGCAAAAATTAAGAAGTTCCAAGAAGCTAAAGAGGTTATGAATCTGCATGGAAGAGGACGTGTGTCTATATTGTCTTAATGTACGGTGAACAAACCAAGTGCGGAACAATTATAAGTTTGTGTAGGACCATGTGGGACATATTACCAACACTAAAACATACCCTGAAACTGTTATAATGTCTATCTAACTTAATAAAAACATTTATATTGTGCCTTTCAGCTGATAAAAATGATTTGTTTTTTAAGTCCCTTCCAGAATTTTTTTAAAAAAATCTTTATTTTACATGTCATTTAAATTCAACATCACCGAGCCCAAAGGCAGCAGGAATCATATAAATATTTTAGAAACAGTTCTGACCAAGTCCAACAAAAATCCAACAAAGTAAACAATGAACAAATAAAATATTAAACAACATGAAATTAGATAGACAGTCTTATATATTAAGAATATATTAAAAACCAAAACCAAAAACTTTATTTTTAGAAAGGATGTGAATTAAAACAACCACAGCAGGAAACAGCTTAAACAACAACAGATAAATTCAGTTAAATTTAACATTTTAATTTACAGAATTATCCATTTGTTTTCCGACAGGGAACATATGAAACGAATCACCGGTCCACATTTTGATTGACAGCCGTCACAACCTATGAGTGACTGTGTTTACTCCCTTTATTCTCAACCATTGGATAGTATATAAAACACAGCTATTGTATTTGTACTTATGACAAAGCACTGAAAACTACAGTACGCAGCAATAATTAAAAACCAATATAGACTGATGAAAATGCGGGACATTTCCTCAGACAAAGGGTGAAAATGCTGTGCAGTACAACGCAAAGCGGGACGGGTGTCACCATAGTTGAGTTTTGGGATCACTCAAAAGGCCTTACAAAAAAATCAAACAACCCCTACATCATCACATGTTTTGGAAATGTTTCAAGAAAAAACCCTCCTCGCTCATCCAGGAACAAACTCCAGCATATTCAGTTGTCAGACACGACTGGAACTTCAAAATGGGATAAGGTTCATACGGTCAGATGAAACTAAAAAAAGAGCTTTTTGGCAGCAAACCCACCAGATGTGTTTGGTGCACACAGGGATAAAAAGCACCCCATGCCCACGGGTAAATATACTGCTGGATCTTTAATGTCGTGGGCCTGTTTTTCTGCTGGAGGTCCTGCAAATCTTGATCAGATACATGGTATCATGGATTCTAGCCAATACCAACAGATAAAAAAACCAAAACATGACGGGCTCTGCTAGAAATCTTATAATGGGCTGTGGTTGGATCTTCCATCAGGACAACAATCCAAAACAAACATCAAAATCAACACAAAAATGCGTCACCCAGCACAAAATACCACCCCAGTCCCTGACCTGAATCCTAAAGAAGACTAGTACTGAACTGAAGAGAAGAAGCACCAACATGGATCTGGGAATATGAAGGATCTGGAGAGATTCTGTATGGAGGAATGGTCTCTGATCTCTTTGTCAGATGTTCTCCAAACTCATCAAGCGTGAGAAAACTCAGAGCTGTTATCTTGGCAGAAGGAGGTTGCAAAAAGGCAATAATTAATAACAGGATGCCAATAATTATGGCCAATGTGTTTTGGAGAAAAACATTTATTTCATTATGCTATTTTATTTATTTATTTATTTATTTTATTTTAGTTAAAGATCAAAAGGCTAAACAATGCAAATGTATTTTTACAACCATCTTTGATCATATTTACCAGGGGTGCCAATAATTCAGACCACAAATGTCAATTTTCTCTACCCGTAGTACAGCTGCGAGATTTCGCAAAAAGACATTTGCCAATTTTGTTTCCTCCAGTTTATTCTAGTAGGTGGGGAGAGCGGGGCACAACCTAACGCATTTTGGTTTTGGCTCAATTAATTAAAAAATAATTAGGTTAGATTCATATTTTTTTACACAAGCAACGCACATATCTCTGCTACAAATGACCACTTAAAGTTTTTTCTAGGACCTACCATTTTCGTACAGTTGCACTGAAAGTGACAGAAGTGCAAATGTTACAACTTACCCCATATACGGGGTTAATTGTAACAGATAGAGGGGTTAGTTGTAACACTTGTGTGTAACACACATAATTCAGTATTATTTTATTTGTATAGTTTGATATTGTTTGTGCATCTGTATAGACAGATAGCCATACATCCATCCATGCATCCAATCATCCATCTATTATGGATCAATATCATGGATAGAGACATAGAAAAGGGCTGCACAGTTTTGCAATAAATAATAATAAATAAAATTATAAATATTGTAATTGCAATTAAATTAGATTTGTGTGTGGCAGCTGCATGTACAATTATTAGTATTAATATTAATAACAATAATAATAATACAAATGAGCTTAAAGTAAAAAAATTATAAGAGCTTAAAGAAAAAAATAAAGGGTTTATTGCATTAAAAACAGGCCATATTTTTAATAAATAAACAAGTTATCATTCATAGTACACTCAATTTTAAATTCCAACATTGTTTGTGAAAGTCTAACAAAGTTAAATGTGTACTCAAACCTGAAAAGTTGTGTGGCTCCGTTTTCATTTGATTATCATTGTACACTTGGCGGCTTAGTTGTAACACTCTGTTAGAACTAACCCCGCTGTGTATTACATATTTTAACCCTATAGATAACAGTCACTAGGAATTGCTGACATGTTTCAAAACGGTGCTATGTTTGAGCCAACAAGACAGTGATTAAGGCAATATAAAGTTAGATTTGGAAACGTATACACCCAACTCAGAAACCGAAAAAAAAACCTATGATGAAAAAAATTACTTTCATGGTGTCAAAACACTCTTTCTCCAGTATCTTTCACGAAATATAATCAAAACTTTCCACAAATTCGCGGGAGACCGTCTTCTGGCAGCAAGAGAAAAATAGCGGAAACACAACCTGCTTGATCCCGACGAACTATGTAAACGGTCCGTGTTACATTTAACCCCGTGTTAGGTTGTGCCCCGCGCTCCCCTAATTATCAACCTCATGCAGCATTCTTTTTGTTTCCTGTCTTATAAATCCCATAACTATTTAACTGTGAGAAACTGCTGCAAAATTGTGCAAATAATTTAGTGCGCGAGCGAACCTTTAAAATGAATCAAACTGAATCATAAATTACTTCAGACCTCTTTGTAAACTGATTACATCAAAAGAGTGAATAATTCATCAATCTGTTATCGCTGTTCGGATTCAAAACAGCGGATAGAAAACTCTCATGACATATGAAATGTTTTTTTTGTGTCAGTATGTGGTAATCTCCATTGTCAGATAAGGATTTATCAGTAATATGCGACTGGGGCACAGCAGTGTTTCACAGGGACTCGTACACCCAAAAAGGGTGAAGCGTTACCCCTGATGGTATTTATTGTCTGAGCTTTTTTTTTATCAGAGTTATCAACTGCTTCAAACAACCCCATTTTCAAAATGTGAAGTGATGATTACGGGTAAACAGGAAATCAGTGTGTTCCTGTGGGCACCGCACTCATTTCACCTCACCAGTGGGTCATGCTTTACAACTGAACCTGGCATGCTCGGCACTCACTCTCAGCGCTATATCATCTGCCCTCTATCAGAGCTGCCAATGTGGCCACAGTCCAGCACACAATCTACAGAGCAGTCATAGCCATATCCAGATGTGAATGGAGGATAATTAGCTGGATGCTTGTGTGCTTTCATGTGATAAGTGGATCTCATGAAAATGTAACATCCATTGGGGCAACTAAAATGTTAAGTACTTTTTCGTCCATGGGTTGGTTATTGGTGTAATCTGTATTTTGCTTTGCTGCAACAATGGATTATATTGCTGCTTTTAAATTGAGGCACTGATAAGTGAGGGATGGATGATAGAAGAATAGGTATTGGAGGAGGCCAGGGGAATTCTGCTGGAGGACAGATGATGTGATGGTTTTGGGTTGGCAGGCCGTTGCAGGATGGATGGTCATAGGTTCAGCTCACTCATTAAAGATGGTCGCTGAGGATATTAGGGTTGTCTGTGAATGATTTACTGAGGTCTTGGGTGAGCTGATGTCAGAGAAGGTGAAAGAATGGATTGTGTCAAGGTCACCAGATTGGCCTGGTCATTTCCACTGCCGCTCTGCTGCACAGGATGTGTTGTATTTGTAATAATTGTATAAGGGTTACCGTAAAACTTCAAAGAATAGCCCGGTGCCCGGTTGCATAAAGCACCTTAAGTGTAATTTTCCCTTAAGTTCACCCTTATGTTTCCCTTAAACCTAAGGGTGTTGCAGAAAAAAACCCTTATCTGTTACTTAAGGGTTTCTTTAAGTGAAACGTCATAAACACTTAGATTTTCCCTTAAATGCTGTTTTTTCACTTAAGTAATCCCTTAAAAAGCGTTAAGTGTTGCATAAAACCCCTTAACGGTCTTTTCCCTAAGTATAATTTAAGGTTTGGGAATCGTAACCTTAAGAGTAACACTGACAAAAATAAAGACGAAATGGCTGAATGTATGGAACCAGCTGAAGATCATTATGTGCCAAGAAGAATTTTTAGGGATAGGGAGAACCCTTTGGACCCTTTTTATGTTGGCGCATGCACTCATTTTTTTATAAAAATAAAATAAAAGAGTCTGAATGTTTGGAATTGCATAACGCAACAAGGAGTTTTATTAGGCTACATCTGATCGTCAAACCAACGTATCAGCAACAGCAACCAACAACATCGGCAATAAAACCTGAATTAACAACAAAGCGACCAGTGATCTCTCTCTTATACTCTTCTATATAGTGGCTATTAACATTTTAATTAAATTACTGTTATAGGATAACAGGATATTTACCATTAACAGATATGTGCCAAATGTCTGTCAGATTTCGCGCTCTCTTCTTCTGTTTAGTTTTTCCTAACTCACTGACGACGGTGCACAAGCCACTAAAGGTAAAGGGAAAACATGACATGGATTTCAGGAGAAATAGGTTTTGTTAATGTGTAAGCCTATGGCAAGTCGAATGGATTTGGGAAATGGACCGGCCGGGATTTTATATTTTCGGAGCTGGAAAGACAGACGTAAAGTTATTTGCAATCACATAGATATTGCCTGCACAATCATACAGTATGATCAGATATTGGATACGAGGATATTAGATATTGGATATCAGATACGTGTCCCCCCATAGAATTACGCGTATGTTTCAGACAGTGCGTGGGATATGTTTCCACGTGCATAAATCGCCTGTCAGCAGAGGGGTTCACCGGGTTGCGGGGGCTGTTTCTCGTCATTTGACTCGTAGTTTGCTTTTTCAATTTTTATTTTTTATTTTACCATATTCGTCAAGAAGAAAACATTTATCATCCCCTGTCCAATTAGGCTTTCTTTTTTGATTTCTTTATCCATTCCGATATCCTACTTTATTTGATGAAACCGCAAAATTGCTATTGTTAGTGTTTTGCGTATCCATGGTAACAACAGACTTTTATAACGTGAATCCAGGATCGCTGTCGTGAAACACTTAATTTTTTCCCTTACCTAAGAGAACCGTTTAAGAGATTATATGCAACACCCTTAAATTATTCTCTTAGGTAAGGGGAAATCGCCCCTTAAGTATCATTCTTAAGGGAAAAACTTAAGGTGTTTTATGCAACCGGGCACGGGCTTTTTATTTTCCCAAATCGTCGAACTGCACCGGCTTGTATTTGAGACAGGTGTCTATATGAGACCGGCCTTTATAATTTAATGTTGAGATGTTGTTTATGGAGTCTCTAATCTCTAAAATATTTTTCTTAATTTTTAAAATTCTATCTTTTCTTTACTAAAAATGTTATCTTTTATTTTTATTTTATCTTAAATTTTATCTTTAAATTTTTTTAATTTATCCTTTTAATATCGTGTCAATTGATTTTGATTAATATGCGTGAGGGAGAGAGAACAGGACAGCGCTCGTGTTGTGTGAAGACATGAGAGTGCGTGTGCGTGGCCTGGGCGTACTCGCTCTCTCTCTCTTTCTGCTCGTTATGCACTCTGTCAAGCGAAGCAATTATTCTATTCTACATCACTCACCAATCAAAAATAGGCTTTGGCGGGACGAAAATTTGCTCTGGCGCCCACCAAAAAGCGGCCGATCTGACGGTTTTAGAAGATTAACAAACCGAAACTAAAAAACTTAAAAACAGACCTGGCCTCTATTTGAGACCGGCTTTTATTTACCCAAACCTGCAGCCACACTAGGCGTGTAAAAGAGAAAGCCATCCTTTTGGGACTCAGCTATTATTTGAAGTTTTACGATATATAGACCAACGCTGACTTTTGCGTCATCGAAGGGTAACACCCCCTTTTGGGGTAAAACAAACGGATTCCCCTGAGACCAGAACTCGCTCTAAATCTGCAACGTTTCCTGATCGCAAAAATGGCACAAACTTAAAGAAGCTACTGGATACGGGGTTACATAGAGGTCCCTTTAAAATGGTCGAAAGCTGGATTAATGTAATGACCCCTACGCACTGGCCAAATATGGACTATTAAGACATCTAACATTACCACTATCTTGTGGAATCACCAAGGCTGAATCCCAATTCACCCCTTGTTTTTGAGTGCACGCCTTAGCCCTTAAAACAGAGTTACAAGAGCCAAGAGGTTGAAATATTTCCCTACGAAATGGAACAACCCTTCATGAACCCGATATGTCATCAGTCGTCGGCGATGGCTCTGCCGTTACAGAGTTTTTACTGGTATTTCTCCATGACAATGACTCGAAATGTATGTTTTTTTCTGATCGGAAAGGTAATTTATTATACCATTTCTTAATTTAAACAGCTATTATTGTAAGAGTAAATAAAGTGCGTGGTGGTGTCATCTGGGGCTAAATTTAAATGTTTAATCATTTGCGAACCATTCTCGCCGGTTATTTGCGATGCATTCCGTGAGCTTTCTTGTAGACCTCCGTTTGTAGTGTGCCTCTGAAAAATCTCAGTTTCGAGGGCTACTGTATGTAGCCCTACCCCTTCGCCCTACCCCTCCAATCTCAACAAGAATCGGGACACCCTGACCTCTAGATGTGAACGCGCAAAACGGAGGGGTAGGGCCAAGGGGTAGGGGCAAAGGGTGAATTGGGATTGAGCCAAAGTAGCCTATTTATTTTATAATGGAAATCTAGACGATGAGGTCATGTCACCTGGATCATATTTAACTAGATTTAAGCTATTCACAGTTTTGTTGTCAACTAGCTATACTAGTTAGAAAGACTAAGTTGCAAGCTGTTAATTAGCTCTAGGCATGGGGTATATTCTAGGTACATTAAAATAGTTTGGCATAAGCATTTTTTTTTTTTCAAAGTGCATGCATTGTCTTAGTTTGGCAGCATCGACGCTAGCTTAGCTTGGCATAATAAATGGAATCCTATGTTGCCAAGTAGCATGTCGTGAGTAAAAGTGATAAAAAAAAATAGGCAAATAAATAGGCAGATATTGATTTGGGACTATATTAGGGTGAATCACTAATCAGTGAATCAGTTAATAGTTAGTTAATAGAGAAATTGGACCCTAATTTAGAGCATTACCAATTTTTCTTTCTATCATTTCATATGCTAAGATTTACGATTTTGCTCACACTTTAGTTTAGGTAATTTCTCACTATAACTAACTGTTAACTACGACTTTTGCCTAGGTATTGGGTATGATTTAGTGATGTAGAATATGGTCATGCAGAATAAGGCATTAAAATGTGTTTGATAAGTGAACGGCCAATATCCTAGTAATATACATGCTAATTGCTAATAAGCAACGTTAATAGTGAGAACTGTAGATAGATTGAGATAATTACTCGTATCTAGTCACGTAATTTAGACCAAAACTATGCGATATAGTGAACATTCTTTGCTGTTTGTATCTAATAGTGCTTGATGACTGTATAAAAAGCGAAACAAGAAAGCATTCAGACATGCAGTAGTTTGTGAAAAACAGTGTCCTCGTATAAGGGCACTGGGTTTATTTTCAGACCAAACTGTCAGTATACACAACTAAAATCAGCACCATCACAGTCTGACTAATGTTCTGCCAGAGTACTGCCTGCAATTTCAGTCTGCAAACTTTCTGATGATGACCATCCAGCTGAAAACACCTGATGTCAAACAAGTTCATGTCAAACTATTTTAATCCATGAATATTATACAAAAACGACAGCACAGTTATTGTGGGGGCATTGTGATATACACATATTCATAGACTGTAAGCACTAATGATGTTTATAGTGGGTAGAGGCAACGTTTTACAAGACAACGATATGCTTAAAACGAAGAAGTTTTTCCTTTGAGTTTTCTGCATACAGATGGCACCATTGTCAAAACATTCCCATTCACACGGTTCTGTGAAAACAACTAAAAACCCTGTTTTCTGCTTCCAGCTCATTAGATAACGATGCAACACTATAGACTGAACACGTAATACGCATGTCAATTAAAACTTGGAATTTGAAATCCATTTTTTAAACTTTGTGTTTTCAGGCACCCAAAACGCCATTGTCCAGTAAACGAACTAAATGTTTTTAGTTCAAGACTGTGTCATGTAAATCCCTATCCCTTAAGCTAGTGGTGTTTGATTGGATGGACTGGAACATCACAGCATTTCGCAACCACTCTCAAAACCATGGATCCCTTCTGGGATCCTCAAGGACCGAACAGATCAATAAGGTTAGGGTTAGAGAGTAGGTGAAGGGGAGGGCTTAAGGCAGGGGTATCCAAATCCAGTCCTGGAGAGCCACTGTCCTGCAGAGTTTAGCTCCAAATGCCTCAACATACCTTGAGAAGGAAGCTTCTATTCCTATTAAGGCATTGATTTGCTGGTTCAGGTGTGTTTAATTGGTTTTGGAGCCAAGCTTTGGAGGACATTGGCCCTCCAGGACCGAATTTGAATACCCCTGCCTTAAGCCCTCCCTTCACCTACTCCTAAGCCTAACCATATTGATCCTGCTTTTCAGTCCTTGAGGATCCCAGAAGTGGTCCACGGTTTTGAGAGTGGTTGCGAAATGCTGTGATGCACAAACCCATCCAAGCAAAGCCAGGACACCACATCCAAATTCAGTTAAAGGTCTATTAAATACCCGGCACATTATTTCCACTTTGGAATTTTTTTGAATAAATGTATTTTTAAACTGATATGCGATGGGAATAGGGAGAAGAATTGGATGGGAAAATGTGAATGGCAATTTGAGCCACTTGTGTCAAAAGCTAAATGCACCGTCCTTACTGTCTACACCATTGTCCAGGTACCAGTTTGGTTTCTTTTGTAATTTTGCCTCAACCAGACAAAGTTGGGCAGACTAGTGTAAATGACCTTGACAACAATATAAGGTTATTAGCTCTTGGTACCAGCCAACAATTTGTGGCAGGGCCAATGTAGAGACAATATGGGTTTGAGGAATGGGCCCCATATAGACATGATTTCTGTGATTGCCGGAAAAAACTTGTCCATGGGTTCCATGATTATATGAGATTCCTATGGGCTCAGTCGGGGCTGACATGGAACCCATCATCAAACCCATTTGTGGCCTATATCTCAAGCCTGCATTGTCTTTACATTAGCCCCATGAGTATGTATAACTCTTTAAAAATAGAGGTTTAAAAAGGGCAGCAATGAACCATTTTTGTTTCTCCAAAGAAACTTTCAGTGAACCGTTCTTAAAATAAGCATTTTTGTTTCATAGTTTAAAGAACATTTTAATAATCTGAATAACCTTTTTCCACTATAAAGAAGCTAATGAGGAACCTTTATTTTGAAGAGTGTATGAGTATGTTAGGACAAAGAGAATACATGTATCATAATCTAATGACCTTTTAATAATAATAACAAATTGTGCTTAAAGAGTAACTAAACCCCAAACCAACTTTTTTTAGTTACTGATCTGTTCAACGCGCCTTCACACTGGCAGTTGAAATCAGCTCCGTAATACGCAATACGTTCCCAACGGACGTCGTACTACACAGTGAAAAGCGTCGAACGCTGGGTAGAACAAAAGAGAGAAAGGTTGATTCTGTCAGTTCTGTATGATCTCTCTGATGAGGGTTATATTAGACATATTGATAGGAAGGCTGCTGACATGTCAGGTCAACTAAAAACTGTGATATGGTGATCAATAGTTTAATGTCTGCCTACAATTTAATTGTATTAACTGCCCCCCTGATAACGTTAGAAAGTCATGAAAATAAAAAAAAATGACATGACAACTTCTCATTATAAAATCATTGTTTATTTCATTAAACGTTAATAATTCAGGTTTGTTTATCAGTACCATAGCAACGCTCAACTTCCGCTGGAATTTTCGGATAGGAACCGTCCGATAGCTTTTCGCAAGAGTTAAAAAATTTTAACGACATCCGGATGACCAACGGACGCGTATTTTCTTTGCACCGCACTCTGGTCGTAACCTGTTTCGGACCCATTTGCATGCTGTCTGCGACTCTTATAGGAAATGAATGACTTCCGGTCGTTTCATAGCCAGAAATTCGAGCTGATTTCAACTGCCAGTGTGAAGGCGGCTGTAAGAATGGATCTTTATTAATACCAGTCATTGATTCAAGTAACTTTTTTGACATTTGTGTATAAAATGTTTTATTTCTACAATATATGGTGTAAAAACGTCTCAGTGCTGCCCTCTTCAGGTTGAACGGTGGCTACTGCAGTTGAATTTTCCTATTGGATGTTAGCAGTTCTTCGTGACGCATGCACGTTTCAGCTCAGCACGCTCTTGGTACAAGCTATGCCCTTGGCAGTATAAAAACCAGCTTGTTTCATCAAGAACCACTGTAGGGAGTCAGGAGTTGAATTGCAGTATTGAAAACGATCAGGATAGAGTGTTTGGTTACACTTTTATTTCGATAGTCACTTTAGACATTCTACTAACTATAAGTAACTTTTCAACTACATGTCAACTAACTGTCATTCAGATTATTAGTAGGCTGTAGTAGACTGTCAGTAGACTGTTAGGTTAGGGTTAGGTGTTAGGGTTCAGGTTCAGAAGAACAAGTTGACTTGTAGTTGCTAAGTTATTTATAGACCTTATGCACCAGAGAAGCGTGGCGGCGGTCATATGTAGAATATTGTTTTTGAACTTCCGTACTCCGGTCACTCTGTATATTTCTATGGCATCGCTGTCAAAGAGGAGTAATTAGCTGGTGAAGTGGATTTACTTATTGTAGAGTTAACAAAAGTTATCATGAGCATTGTAATGTTTATCATAAGCATTGTAGAGCAGATGTCTTAACAAATGTCGACCAGGAAATTTTTTTTCCAGAGCAGTTCATTCATTCCTATGCAAGATCGCTGTCAAAATACAGACCAGAAGGCAAAAGACAGCGAGCGCAGCGCTGAAAGAGGCGGGGCTACATAAGGTCTATTGAGAATGAGGAGTTGATGTCATTGTATAGAGCCCCTCCCTTTCCACCATGTTGGTTGGATTCCCACGCCAAAACAGTATTGTTTACGTGTGTTTTTAGTTCGTCATAGAGGAGGTTCTCGCAATTCCGCACTGTTTTCCATGCCTGGAAGTCACTGCTGCGTTAAAACTACTTCAGGACCTCACACGTATGTATATGGTAAAACATAGGAACAATGGAATACAGTTTTTCAGGTTACCGGAAATGGACAGAGCATCAGGGAAGTCTTCTGACCTGACGGAGAGTCTCTGACCTGAGGCGCGATTGCTTGGTTTGATTTTTTTGCTTTTTCTGCTTGAGTGTTGCTTGGATTGCTTTTAGTACACAATTTTCACTGTTTGCTGTGCCTTAACGAACATATGCAAAAGTGTTGTTTGAGTGCCTGTTCATTCCTTTTTTCAGTAACTTGATATGGCTTAACAATATTTTTGAGAGCTGAAATATATAGGCTACATATATATTTCGACAACATGTTTCATGGACAACAGAAGTAATAATAATAAAATAATAATACTGTTATTCAGTGCAAAATCACAAATATCTTGATGCTGCTTCTCCAAATACAGCTGTTTTGCACTTTGTGTGAGTTTGTTCCTGTAGGTACCTTTTCTTTCGCCTTATCTTTTTGCATTGCTTTGCTTTCTTCCTTTTTTCTCGTATTCTTAGATCCGTCTCTGTCCTGCCAAAATAATGAAATGCGCGAAAATTTAAGAGCTCTAGAATGTTTAGTCGCGTCTATGGGTTCTAAAGGCGTTGCCGTTGGTAACCGATAGCGTATCCAACCATCATGGCAAACCGGCTCAGACCCGCCCGGAATCGGGCACGTGACTCCTCATTCTCAATAGTCAGTAGAATATCTTTTGGGGACCAGCAAAAAAGTGTTAGCACTTAGCAGATATTAAGCAGACAGTCCACTGATACTCTAATGATAGTTAGTTGACATGTAGTGGCAAAGACTTAGTTAGAATGTCTAAAGTGAACTATCAAAATAAAGTGTTACCGAGTGTTTTAGCATCTATTTCGTCTCCTCTATTCTCCGCTGGGGTCTACCCAAATTTTCAGCATTAATCAAATATTTCCAGTGAGATATAGTCAGGCTCTGACCAGGGATTTAGTAACCCTTTAAATACTTAACTCAAAATGAGAAAATCACCAATTAGAAAAAGTACAGTATTGTGTTCAGAGATATGACTATATATATTATACTACGGTATATGATTGAACCTTATCCCCAACAGCAATTTTAATAGAGTTAATTAGTAACTTAATTTGGTAAGGCATTTATAGATAATTTCACTTTTTTATTTTTTATTTTTTTTGGAGATGTACAATTTAAAGGGGGAGTTGACTGCTTTTATTCTTGCATGATATGTGTTTATGGGGTGCAATATATGCACTGTTTATAGTTTTTCTTTAAAAAGTCTTATTTTTCATCAACTTCACCTTTATTGTAAGCCGCGTTCTCCTCTGTCCCCAAACGGCGGTTGAGCACGAGCGGTTGAAAACCCTCCCTCAGAAACAGACAGTGGGCTCAGATTGAGCATTCAGTTTGGGCCGGTTCATGGCCCAAAGACAAAAAGTAAAGACAATACTGTTCATGCACCAACAGCAAAATTACACACTATTTAAAATCAACAAAAGTGAAATCACAGTCAACCTTTAAGCAGAATAGTAACAACAGCCATACTGGGATATCAGTGAACCAATGGCATGCCGGAAAACTTTGAAGCAATGGGTTCATTATGGAAAATACAGTATTTTTGATGGAAAAAGTTAATAGGTGTTCCATTGTTCATAGGTGAGTGACAATATTTACCGGCTCTGGTATATATTAACATAAAAAAAATAATAACATCCAGGGTTCCAGACTGCGACCATTTTTTGAGAATGTGCGAGTTAAAATTGTATGTGAGTCGCATATGTGCGAGTGGACGCTCGCCAACAGAACACCGTTGTATCAGCTGCTGCAGTCCGTAACTTATTGTAGCATCTCACACGAGGCCAAGAGTTCAGTTAACTTGTTTATTCGCCAGAGCACCGTGCAGGCATTCAGAAACACAGCTGAGTAGAGCAAACAAAAACAACAGACAAACTTCCTCAACCCGCGCCCCCTCTCCCCAAGCCGCCAACCAACAGTGCGCACCCGGGGTTCCACATAGCTGATTAACAGCCACACAGCCACTGACAGTCGCTACAATATGTTCAAAGTGATCAAGTCGGCTACATCATTAATCCATTTTCCAAACCCGTGTTTTTGACTTATCCTGAATCACTACGGTACCCCTATAATGAGTGTTTATATTCTGACTGTTTTATCCCGGGGTCGACTCGGATGAAAGCTGCCCAGTGCCTGCGTGACTCGCCATAGGCATTAATGGAGAGTAGCTCCAGAGCTACAGTGTTCTCCGCAAGACACGTGCAGTTTATTTATAAATGAACGCATAGGCCATATCACACAGGCATAACACACTGATAGTGAAACGCACCATACCAATTTCATGAATTCAGGTCACATTAAAATGAAAATGTCTACACGAAACAGGGTGCTTACTTCTTCTTTCTGCAGTTAGATGAGAGTAACTGACTAGACTGAGGAAAGGAAATTATTATAAAATGCAGAAGGTCAGGATCGTGTGAGATTTTTGATTTTTGTTACAATTATAAACTTTGGTAATTAAAAATCTGTATTATCTTATTATAATACTCTAATATTTTAAAATGTAAAGCATACATTTGAATGTTTAATGATTTAAAAGATAGAAAGATGATGCTGATGAAAGATGATAATCAACAGACGGATGAGACAGATGGGCGATGGACAATGGGACGGAATGGACAAATGGACAGATGGATAGATGGATAGATGGATAGATGGAATAAGATAGAATATGATTCAAATGTAAATAGATTTGTATAGAATTCAACTGTAAAACGCTTAAAATTACAGATTAAAATTACTGTCCAAAATCCATGAAAATCCTGAAATTTTGCAATGATTATTAATATTACAGTTGTGTTTATGCTGCAACCCAGAAAGCCTTTGCTAGCTTCTGCGTCCATTATAAACCACTATTCATCAGCATGCAGTTGATTAATCCCCATGGCATGTAGCAACAAAAAAATAAAAGGTGCGAACAAATCATATGCTGGTGCGACCAACTGAGAAAGTTGGTAGCACCAGTGCAATCCAGTGGAGAGTTAGTCTGGAGCCCTGACATCAAAGCCTAAACAGATTTTTCGCAGATACACTCTTCTGGGATTATGTCCCCACAAAGATGTTGAATCTAAAATCTTACACTCTTTTCTTGCACAAAAGCTTGCACATTCCTTAATTTGTAGATACGCAAAAGTCTGTCAATATTATGACATCTATCCATATATACTAAAATGTAGCTCTACACTTTGAAACGCATGTTTTTTTAGCACCACTTTTGAGAATAGAAAACAATGAGTAAAACGGTGAATCATTGATGTTACAGCTGTTCTCCTGTGGTCTCCTCATTAACCGTACCATCATCGGTGTGTTTTGAGCTTGAATAACAATTCAATTCTGCCATTTAAAGACTGCAAATGATTTGACTTTTATTAAAGAATTCTATCAGGATTTCATCTATATATAAATTAGCCATTAGACAGGCTAATCCATTATTTATTAGTAAATGAGTACTCGGTTATGGAATTGTTTTGTCAGAGAATTTTACTTGTACTGCTCTTCAATGTGTAACTGGTTTATTATCATAAGTTAAAGCATTAACATTGGTTGGCCTACTTTTTATATAACGCAAGCTATATGGAGAGGATTTCCAGAGGCCAGATATAACAATAGCACATGATGCAAGAGATCAAGACGGAGCTTTTTCTCAAACTTTTGTTGAGTGAATGTTGAAGTAAACGCACTACTGGGAGGATTGCGTGCAGATGTTCAAATCATCACGTAGTGTGAGTGGGCCCCTGTGCTTAGGGACGAAGACAATAGGCTGTTTAAAGTCTGTCTAAAACTGTCTAAAAAGACCAAGGAGTAAACACACAATATGTGTAATATTTCAAGACGTAAAAACAGTAAACATGTCTAGATAGAAATCTTAGAAAATGTTGTCCCTTATCCCACTTATCCCCAGGTGAGCAGACTATCTGATAAACAAGAGCTTCTCAACCCTTGAGGTTATTTTCCTCCAATCTTGATCAAACCTGCTTATAACTTGCTTGTAATCCTGAAGACCATTATTAGCTTGTTCAAGTCTTAGTTTAACTGCTGTAAATACACATTTTAAATGGGCGTGATTTGTACATGTGTAGTCTTAGGCATTGTTCAACTAGATACAAATTCTGTCACCATTTACTCGCCCTCATTTTGTTCGAAATTTTTTTCCTGTGGTGTTTTAGTTCTTATTGACTTTTTGTATGGACAAACAATAGAATATTTATTTCTTCAAAATAGCTTATTTGGTGTTCCACAGAAGGCTGTTGCCTACCGGTCAAAAGTTTAAGATCAGTAAGATTTTTTATGTTTTTAAAAGAAGTCTCTTCTGCTCACCAAGGCTGCAATTTTTTGATAAAAAATACACAAACACAGTAATATTGTGAAATATTATAACAATTTAAAATGGCTTTTTTTATGTTAATATATATTAAAATGTAATTTATTCCTCTGAAAAAATTTTCAGCATCAGTGTCACATGATCCTTCACAAATCACTCTAATATGATGATTTTATGCTCCAAAAACATGTATGATTATTATCAATGTTGAAAACAGTTTTTTACATTTTTATTTCAGGATTCTTTGATGAATAGAAAGTTCAAAAGAACAGCATTTATTTAATTATAATCTTTTCTAACATTATAAATGTCTTTACTGTAACTTTTGATCAATGTAACTCATCCTTGATGAATAGAAGTATTGATTTCTTATTTATTTCCCCCAAAAATAAAATACAAATTCTTACTGACCCCAAACTTTTTAAAGGGTAGTGTTTAATGTAACAAACGCTTTCCATTTCAGATAAAAGCTGTTCTTTTGAACTTTCTATTCATCAAAGAATCCTGAAATAAAAATGTAAAAAACTGTTTTCAACATGGATAATAATCATACATGTTTTTGGAGCATAAAATCATCATATTAGAGTGATTTGTGAAGGATCATGTGACACTGAAGACTGGAGTAATGATGCTGAAAATTCAGCTTTTTTCAGAGGAATAAATTACATTTTAATATATATTAACATAAAAAAGTCATTTTAAATTGTCATAATATTTCACAATATTACTGTGTTTTTTGTGTATTTTTTATAAAAGAATTGCAGCCTTGGTGAGCAGAAGAGACTTCATTTAAAAACTTTTGACCGGTAGTGTATTTTTATACCATTGTGCATATATTAACCACTTTAAAATATCACTAACCCTAACATGCAATTTTCCACTTACATAACTTCCTCATGTGTCACATTAAATCAGAAAAACAGGTCCAGAAAACTAATGCCCCCCCCCCCCCCCTTATTATTATTTTTTTTTATTTTTGGTACGTTTAAGCATCATTTTTTTTATGACTTATTTGTTGGCCAGTTGTGGTCTGTGCAATATTAATATTAAAAATTCTAAACCTAAAATTGTGTATTATGTACAGTATGTATGTTATGTATTGTTCTACTATAGTAATGAAAATTTTTACAATAATATATTGCATTTTATTGGTGTCAGCCAATGTTGCCCACAGCAACATTACAATAGTGTAGATAAGTGTACAATGTTTTATAATAATAATTTATTCTATAGTGTCCAATCCATTTAATTAATTTAACATATTTAATATTGGGTGCATCCAAGTTAGGCCTATTTTAACTTTTTTAACACAATAGGTACTTTCCCTGGTAATTAGTTACTTTTATAATGATTTAATTCAGTTACTAACTCTGTGAGAATTTGTGAGAAGTAACTGTAACTAATTATTTTTTAAGTAATATGCCCAAAACTGATGATGAGTAATTATTAAACTAAACAAAAATACTCTTATAATCACTCCAAAACTTTAACAAGTTGAAGGATCTGTAATAAATTGTTTATACAAATGCTACAAATAACGTTCAAGGATATTTCTATCATCCTACATAGCTGCATTGTTTTATCTGTGTAATGTAATATCTTGTAGATAAATTACAATTATTACCTGGCTGCTACAACTAAGGGGGTTTCGGAGTCCCAACTGTTGTGCATTTTAATGTTTAATTCATTTTTAAATCAAATTTAAATGTTAAATTCATCAATCTGCTGCAATTCAGTGTGCAAATTGAACAAAGAAAAATTCAAACCTCTATTAGTTACAGTGTCTACATTACACTTCAACATAATAGGCTATATTGTAAAACAAATGCAATGAAATATAAAAGAAACTTTCATAATTAGTTTTGTACAAATTTCTATAAGTAAGCTATAGACTTGGAAGCAACTCAACGTCGGCAATTAAGCAAAACAAAACGAATGGGCTGCCGATGTACGAGTTTTATGGGCCGTTAAGACAAAAAATAATAAAAGTAGGCTATGAGATGTCTCGGCCCAAAAAGCACGTCGGTCACCGGGAATCTCAAGTAGGCTGCTACGCCTGATTTATTGCGTTTGACACTTTATGGCTGAGATGAGAAGGCTATACCTTTAAACTGGACTTTCTTTTTATTTTGTTGCTTTCTCTGTGTTCGTCCCTGTGGACCAGAGGGTTTATTTATACCGCTTCATTTCCGATCAACGCGACAGCAGCTGAGCACTTGCCCAACGTAACGCAACCCCCGGAAAAGATCGACAATAATCATCAATTCAGTCTAATAATCAGTAATTAAGTAATTAAACGTGTGGCTGAGGGGCGCCTTAGGATGTCCATCTTTAATAAACGTTTTTCTTTTTTTCATTCTAACTCTGTGATTTCTCGATCAATGGGGAGTAGCAGAGTAGGTCAAGGGCGACATCAGAGCGCGCGCCGCGGCGCCCCAACACATTTGGCGCCTCAGGCAACCGCCTAGTTCGCCTATGAGCAATCGCCGGCCCTGGGTGGATCTGGCAACACGCAGGCTGCACCCGCGCCCTAATTCACAACACGCTCTCAAGCCCTGTTCACTGCGCTAGCTTCTCGCAGCAACATGAATTGCAAACACTCATATGATGTGGTTTAAACATGGCTATTTAATCATTCAGAGAGCTCGACATTTCATATTTTAATGTAAAAATTGACAGAGGTCCGGACGTTGGTGACCTCATAGCTGGCTATGGCCATGATATGAGCTGATGTAAGGAAATAGGGAGAACCACTTAGCAGATCTAGACAGGTGGTGCTGGGGAATGCGAGGGGCTAGGGCCTATGGGTCGCTGCATAAAAGTTATATAACTATTCAACGCATTCTCACCGCAAGGCATCACCTAACTGACGCTAAAGGTAGGGCTCTCGCGGTTATGGAATTTCCCTTGCGGTAATGTTGAGTGGCTCAATAGCACGATATATGGTATTACCGCCATTTATTTATTTATTTAATATATATGTATTTGTTGTTATATATATATATATATATATATATATATATATATATAAAAGTTTATGACGAGGACAAAAACGAAGACATTTTCAGTAACCAATGTAACCGAAACTAAACAGCATCTATATGCGCATTGAAAGGCTTTCACTCGGACTTTGACAACGGACAACGGACTTTGACAACGGACTTTGAGCGAGTCATTAAACAGTTCATTCAACGAACACGTTCAAAAAAGCTGATTCATTAAAGAGATCTAATGAAACATGTGTTAATTATTTTTAACTTTGAGTTCCACTTTTCAAAGCAATTCGTCGCATGGGTCACGCTAAAGCGGATAATTCACTTATTAGAGACCAATATGGCATTGATTCAGTGCGTGACTCGAGCGATTTTTTTTCCCGCGGCTTCCTCGTGCTGTGGGATGCTGACCAGCACTGCTGCTGACGTGCATTTATGGAAATACCCCTGACAGTGAACGTTAAAATGATGATACAAATTTTCGCTTTCCTTTGACACGGCAACCTTTTCACGACTTCAAAGACAGATGCAGGTAATCGCAAGCGCTCTGCCGATCTCTCTCATTCTGTGTGAAGCCTCTGTAGGCTACACATCACCAAGATAAACAGTCTTGTTATCATTATGAACTTGTTTAACATTCAATACACATGCATGAAGTTCAAAACAAGAAGGGTATAGCCTTATAAAAAAAGTGAATATTCCCGGTTGCTGCGGTTACGTGCAATCCTCTGCGGTTGACATGTCAGAAGCACAGTACTACAATATTGGCGGTTATCGCGACAGCACTAGCTAAAGGAAAGCGTCAGTTAGATGACGCGGGTAGGTTTAGGTCTGGGTAGGGTTACATGTAGGGGTGGTTAATCTGTCTGATTTCCCGATTCGATTACGATTATTGAAGTCCCGATTCGATTACAGTCGATTTTTGATTATTAACGATTCTGATTCAGCGATTTTCCATTTTACAACATTAAACAAAAATACACTAGACCAACATATGATTATATTAGCAGCAGCATCATTTTAGTATTAATTGCACTTTTTATTTGTTTGATATTCAATGAAAATGTAATGATGGTTAGTGAAGACATGCAAATATGCTTGTTGTCTACTACTTAGGCAACCCATTATCTTTAAATAATTTTTTGAACAATTGTGTTGCATTATAATGCAAAGGCACCTGGTTCTATTAATTGACAGCATTAAAATGCATTTTGTGATTTCCTTCAATTGAAAATCTTTGAAGCAAGTTTGTGGGGCTTGAAGAGCACCCGATTCAGAGAATCACCCAGAAATTCAAAAGAACAGCATTTATCTGAAATAGAAAGCTTTTGTAACATTAAATAATACAGTTTAAAAGTTTGGAGTTGGTAAGAATTTTTCTTACATTTTTTGGGAGAAAGAAAAAGAAATCTATACTTTTATTCATCAAGGATAAATTAAATTAAGTTGATCAAAAGTTACAGTGAAGACATTTATAATGTTACAAATCAATTATCTGAATCTTTTGTGTGTGTGACTATAAATACTTTCCTTTAAATGTACAAAGTAATGACCCATAAAGAATTAACGTACAATATATTTTATTAGCATTCCAAAGAACCAACAGGAAAATAAACGTGTGCCTGAACTAGGAGCATAACTTTAACTTACTTGTAGTAAATTAATATTATAACGACCGGTACAGCCGAGTGTTTTTCCTCCTCTGGCTGGAAACGTGTCATATGGCTTCTCATATTTGTCGTGTTTCCGTCGTTAGTTTTATTCTACAAAGCTTACACCTAGCGTGGCTCTTGCCCAGTTCCTTTCCCCCTTCAACTTCAGAAGCCAAAATATTTCCACACGTCAGCTTTTAACCTAACGAGGAGGGTGTTTGGATCTCGCGCGCCATCGCGTCTCTGTTATGTGCACGCGTCAGACGGTCCGGTCACTGCACTTCCGTCTTTCGTGTTCTGTCAATATTACGTTTTTATAAATATATATATTTTTTTTGTGTGGGGGGGAATCGATTTTGGGATATTTGTGAATCGATTCAGGATCGTCCGCATCGCGATGCATTAAAGAATCGATTTTTTCCCCACCCCTAGTTACATGCGATCCTCAGGGCGTCATTTAACTGACGCTTAATGGCCCCTAAAGCGTCAGATATTGAAAGCATGGTCAAAATGCTTCCCAAGGCATCAGTTAGGTGACGCCTTGGGGTGAGAATGGGCTGAACTATTGGTAAAAAAAAATAATAGTAAAATTGCAACGGGTCGACTAATAAGGATGTCGGTCGACCAAGACGGCATTGACCGATTAGTCGACTAATCGACTAAAGTTAACAGCCCTAAATTCACAAAATGTTTTGCATTAAATGCCTGTTCCAGCGCATTCTCATCCCAAGGCATCATATACTGACGCTTTTGCCAATGGTATACATCCAACGCACATAGCACCCTTTAGCGTCAATAGAACACGCTTCGGTTATGGTAGGTTTAGGTCTGGGGTAGGGTTAGACCACTAGGAGGCACCATCTGGCCCATATATATATATATATATATATATATATATATATATATATATATATATATTATTAGGGGTGTAACGATACACGCATTTGTATTGAACCGTTCAGGTACGAGGCATACAAATACGTGTATCGCTTACACCCCTAATATATATATATATATATATATATATATTAGGGGTGTAACGATACACGTATTTGTATTGAACCGTTCGGTACGAGGCTTTCGGTTCGGTTTTTGGTACGCATTTTTAAACAAACGGTTCGTTCGGTTCATTTCTCCTGCCGACCAAAATTCCGTTATTCAAATGTAGGCGCGTCAAGCACGCTCATAAAGAGACGTTGGCGTGACCACAACATTGCCCAACATAAAATGGTAAATGTAATGTAAGCGGAACGAAACTGAGCTACTCGTTATTGTGTGGTTGTTTGGATGACGGACCGTTTATCAATGTAGCGCGAGCCGATCTTCATCATCAGTGCTGTAACTACACAGCAAAATCCAGTAAACAAAACATTTGAATTCGTCACTGAAGTAATAACATCGCTGCGAGATTTAGTGAGAACATTCACATTTCTCCGTTATTAACGGATCAAACAGCGCTGACGTGGAAACCAGGAAGAAACATTGTGCCATGAATGAACTATCCAGTGTCCACAGATCAGCAACATCACCATGGGTTTACTGTAGTAACACTACTATCTGTAAGTTTGGCAGGAATAGTAGGCTATAATGCTTTCAAGCTTTTGACATTATGAATACAATTGCTGCCCTCAAATGTTAATCTAAAATAAACCTTTTTTTATAACTACACTAAAAAATGCTGGGTTGATTTAACCCAATTTTGGGTCAAATATGGACTAACCCAGGACTATATGGACTATTTTTGTATCCAATAATTGGGTTTGTCCATATTTGACCCAAAATTGGGTTAAATCAACCCAGCATTTTTTAGAGTGTACTACAATATTACATTTCGTTTTGTCCAAGGAGCTGTTTTGTTTTATATGCTCCTAAGAAAAGTCAAGTATAGTTCCATCATTGCTCAAAGTTATAAAATATCATACTTTATGATGTTAGTTTTAATAAAAATATAATTAAAAAAATTAAATCAAGGAAATTTCTTTCTTTTTGCTGTATTTGAAACGTACTGAACCGTACCCGAACCAAACCGTGACACAAGTGTATTGTATCGAACCGAACCGTGAATTTTGTACACCCCTAATATATATATATATATATATATATATATATATATATATATATATATATATATGTATATATATATATATATATATATATATATATGCATCTCATAATGACGCTAAAGGGTGCCATGTGCATTGGCAAAAGCATCAGTATATGACACCTTGGGATGAGAACGGGCTGACTGTTGTTATGGGAAGGGGAGGGGATATATTACCAGGCCACAACTCTGAAGTGTCCAGATTATTATTATATATTTTTTTCATCATGATGAGTCTCTAGACTAAAAACAACCTGTGTGTGGAAGCACAGGTTAATTATAATCAGGGGTGGCAGTGTTTGGGAGTTAAGATTCTCATTAAGAGATCAAGAGACATCCTTAGGCTGAAAACAGCGATGCGTTTTTCCTGCCCTTGTCCCAACATAGATTGCACAGGTTTTGTTTTTTTGCTGCTGGTGTGGTAAACCACACGTTATGCAATCAACATGAAATGACTTAATTACCTCATATTTATGTATGATCTGATTTCAATTCCAATTTGGTTTGTAGTATGTGCAGGATACGTTTAAATGTGCGCTGTGTGAAGGGATGTTTATATGCATGTTAAAGTTAATGCAGTCAATGGAGGCAGTAAGTTTATGAGGAACTGGGTTTATCTGTGTTTTTATTGACTGATTGTTTGCTGATTCATTGTTTTTGTGACCTGTACAAGGACTACAGGACAAATGTAGCTATTTGGCTGCTGCCTATAGTAATATAGATAAATGAGCATTGATGTTGTCAAGTTGCATCTTAAGAGAGTTTGGGACACTCTGAGCTCAGCAGTTCTTTACTGCATTTGTTTCATTCTGTCAGGCAGGAAAGAAAAAGAGACAATAAAAATGTAGAAAAACTGGATAATTGGCTCACATGAAAATGTATTGCGTGATCTAATTTCTTTCTCTCAGAGAAAGAGAGAAAATCTTTCTTATCCCAAGGCAACGTTCCTTGTTTTTACATGATCAGCACATATTTTTGTTTTATCCCTATATGCAGCTTTTCTATGTGCAGTTGCTAGTATGTGGTAAATCACTTGGGGGAAAAGCTGTACAAAATTTAAACAAAACTACCTCAAATATTTCAGAGAATAGTCCAGAGATAGGACGACACATTAGAAACTGCCCTAAAACCTGGACCTTCATATACAAACTCACTATTAAAGGGATAGTTTAGAAAGGAAGAAAAATTCTGTCATCAATTACTTACCCTCACGTTCTTCCAAACCTGTATGAGTTTCTTCCCTTCTGCTGTACACAAAATAATACATTTTAAAGATTGTATTGTATGTTAATCTTGTTCAAAAATGTTTTGCAATTTAACATTTCTGAAAAAAAGTCTAATTTGAGTTTTGAAAATGACCTGTCATAAATCTGCATTCTGCTCCAAAACACTATTTCTGTTACTAGTTATTGATTTTGTAAAACAACTTATAAAATTTGTAATTGTGTAGTTTTAGATTACTAATAGTGAATTTTATAATGTTTTCTTCTGTTATTATTTCAGTCCTGTAGTTACATTATTTTTGTTATGTAAAGATTGTCAGTAATAAGCATGAACCATGCTGTAGCTGTACATATTTGTATGAATGCAGCATATGGAAATGGTTGGAAGTGTCAAAACAAATTAATACATTGAAACATGCTGCAAAAAGACATGATTTACATTAAATAGCATTGAATGGTTAATTGTGCTAATTATTATTCATGCAGTTTGACGTCATGTTAATTGAGAGTTAACATTGAATATTTATAGGAGATAGCAGGGATAATTGTTACATTTGTAATAATGTAATGTACAATGCACCATGTTATACATTATTAACTTTGTGCACAAATAAATTAATGCTTTACCAACTGTTTTTGTTTATTAACTGTCCTTTATTTTGGGGTGTTATGGTTGTAACTATTTTCAATCATTCAAATGATAATTTAAATATAAGGGAATAAAAAAAGTTAAATTTATTTTAACTAATTTTGCCTGGTTAAAATTAGTTTTTAATGACGTTCCTGCAGATGAGTGTAAAACATTATCCGCATGTTCGCTTCATTTCACAGAGGATTGTTTTGTGAACAAGACACAGTTCAAGGCTGGATTTGCAGACCGATTAAGAGAAAAGAACGGTGATGTGCCGTCTATATTGGATCTGACAGGAATTGTCCAACACACAGACTCTGGGTCGAACATGTATGGGCGAATCCGGTTACCATTTGACAACATTGGACGTTTTCCCCCACGTGCACGGACGGGTGAGTTAAACTCATTATAATATAAGAGGGAGAAATGAAGACGACACAGATATGCATTTTGTGTATGACCTAGAAGTATTTATTCAGCGATCGGCGGTTAAAGTTAATCTGTACGGAACATCGTTGTTGTACGGAACATGATTAGTCTGACGTTACCTTCTGATATTGGATCCAACAGGAGTGGTGCAACACACTTATGTGAGTAATATTTTTATTTTAGAAATAATAATCTACTCGGCTAGCATTGCATTGTTACAGATCGTTTTATATCTAATAATTATGTGTATGTGTCTACAAGTATCCGTTGTATTCGAGGTGCTGTTGGTTCATTGTCCTGTGCTTTCAAAACAAATTCCCCCATGTGCACTGACCGAAACCGACGACAGAGTTGAATCTCATTATAATATGCAGAACTGTGTTATCCACTCACAGCAGTGGGCGTTTATTTCCTAGTCTTCAATGCGAAATGCCCATAAAATCCAAGCATTTTTCAAGTAGGCTGAAAACTAGGGAAGAAAATACCCCATAACTTATTCATTTTTTATGTTTTTGAATGTAAAAACCAAGCGAACGTCATAAGTTGACCTCAGACAACAAAACAAAAACATTTAAAAAGCCAGTTCATGACCCCTTTAAAATTTAAAATTCAGTATTAATTGTGCTAATATATTGCCACTTTCAGTTATGAATTACATTAAGTAAATTATAGCATATTTTTCATTCAAAACAGCAAAAAAAATAATGTCATAACAGTTGTCAAATATAAAATTTTGGTAACACTTTACTTGAAGGGGTGTACATAAGACTAACATGACACCTTCATAATCATGACATGACATGTTATGAATATGAAAAGTTGTTTTATGCATGTTTGTGACAACTGTCATTAAGTGTCATTCGCTCAGTTATGACATTTTTAATGCAAATATGCCATTGTTTGAGATGTCTTTGTTTTGACACCTTGACATAAACCAATACATCATAACCTGTCAGTGTCTTTGTCAAACATGTCATAGCAAATTAATTATAAAACTTAAGAAACCACCTAGCATTATCGTTTAACATTACATGAAACTGTCAGGTTGGTTTTGACATTGGCTGTCATGAAGCCATTATAACTTTTTAATGACAAATACAATTAGTACCACTGTAGTTGAGGTCACGAAAAATATTCATGACAGTTATAATGGCCTCATGACAGGCAATGTCAAAGCCAATCACATGACAGTTTAACTTAATTGTATGTCAAGTTGTCATGACAAAGACACTGACAGGTTATGATGTTATGGTTTATGTCAAGATGTCATAACAAAGACATCTTAAACAATGTCATATTCAAAATGTCAGTCTTATGCACACCACTTCAAGTAAAGTGTTACCAAAATTTTTAGCTTCTTGCATCATCCCTTTCTTCCTTTTGCCATTAAAACTGAAGTGTAATTTCTGTGAACAGTAAAGCCTGCCAATTTGCCCATTTCTATTTGTCCTTCTCAGTATCTCACACAGCCCTGTGTCAAATAACCTTTTAGATCCACAGATTCTGAGACCCACTGGTACATTTAACTTCTTGTGGACAATGGGATGATTGGGCGCTTTAAACTGAAGCTGCTATCATCCAAAAATGACATCCAAAATTCATGCTTCTTTGAGAGAGGTCAAACTTAACATATTAAGTAAAGGATTAAGTAAGACGAGAGTCTATAGGGGAGAAAAAGAAAGAGATTGACCCCAAAATAAAGGCAAGCCTTTGTGACCTTCTTATAAGTGAAGAAAAGCAAAGACAGAGAGGAGCTGCAATAAAAAAGATGATGCCTTGAAGTGCTCCAGTGAAGAGGGTAATACACAGGAAAAACCTCTCGTCACATGATCACAGCCATCAGAGAGGTACTAGGAGAACAAAGAATGAGCCAAATGAAAGAAAAAAAAAATCAGATTCAAGGACAGTCACAAGCGTGCTGAAACCTCGTGAAGCGTCTTTCTAGTTCAACTAAGAGTCATTTCCATAAAACTGCTCCCATTTCCTCTGTTGTACTAGGAGCTCAACCTATTCACATGGGTTATTGATTGCCAAAAGACAAATTTATTGCACAAATGTTGCTGTATCATAGCTCAGGAAACTTATTGGACTTTTATCATTTATGTTTAATAAGGCAATCTTAAATTAGAATAACTTTGTCCCATAATTCTTTAGGAGAAAATGGGTAATGCGTATAGCCTAAAGGCCTGTTCACAACGGGATGAATTTTGTCCGCGATATTCGCCGATGTTTAAAGGGTAACTAAACTCCTGGTGAGAGCCTGACTCCACCCACTGGGAATATTTGAAAAATGCTGAAAAAAATGGGCAGACCACAGCGGAGATAAAGGGGACGAACCAAACAGCTGGCGGTCACACTCTAAAATGGAGAGCAACTAGAGTGACACAAGTGGTTTTGTAACAGAGCGGTCATTTGAAGTCGAGGACTTTTTCCCCACCTTCACCTGAAGTGGAGGAGGGTGAATTGTCTCTGGACACAGGGCTGTATCAATTCCAGCCACTGGCTCAAACTGCGATCTTAAAGGCCCTTTCACACCGGATGCGTAACGGAAAAGCAAAACGAAAAAGCGAATAGTTTGCGCCAAAACCATTCACATCAGCCGCGACACGAATTTGCGACGTTCAGAGCTTCAAAATTCCAAAACATACTATATACTTATTATTATAGCCTACTAGGTGAATAAATATAGATTTTATATTAGATGTCTTTTTGCAGTGATGTTAACATGATGCTTTATAGGCTTTATAAAAAAAATAAGCACAAGTTCATTAGAAAAGATTAAAGATGAATGCGTTCTTACCGGATTCAATCAGTGCATCTTGAATTTATATTGTTTGTCTGATCTGGCAGCTTCGATAGGGCCTTCTCATAAATTATGGACATATGTCAGTAACTACTGGCAGGTGTAGCTATATGTTAAATAGGGAATATGTTAAATAGGGAAGCCAGTGACCGGTATGTGGACTAAACCGGCACTTTTAACGGTTTGGATCCATATGAAATTTCCAACAAAGAGTCGGCAAACAGTGGGAACAGGGTAATCCAGACAGATAGTTAGTAACGTTAGCGGTCAACCCTCACGTTTTTTTTTTTTCCAGGTTTCTCACGTACTTGATCTCTTTTCCCGCTTTCTTCCCATTTTAGTATATTCCTGTAAAATATCCCGTATTTTAATATTCTCATAACATTAACATTAGCCCTTTAATCGGACCTGTCAGTCTCTGTTGTCCTGTTGCTAAACTGTTACCCTCTTGCTTTAAACATCGTTTTGCTTACTAACTTAAGTTTAAGTGCTTAAAATAGCTAACGTTACTAACTACACTTTTGAAACACATAGTTAAAAGAATGTTACATGTGTGAATGGTTGTTGGCACTATAACTGTCACTAAACTAGCAGCTAGGTGGAGTGCAGTTTACCTTTGTCCGGTTAGCGTAACGTACTGTGCTCCCACTGTTTGTTGGAAATTTCAAATGGATCCAACCCGTTAAAAGTGCTGATTTATCCACATACCGGTCCCTGGATTCCCTATTAAACCTATCCCAGTAAATTCCGCATCCTTTTAGGGATTTAAACATCTTTTTTTTAATTTTCTTTCTCCCAACTCAGCTGCTTCTCCTCATTCGATTTGCTGGTATGTTTACATTTGCGAAGCCTCCAACATGGCCGCCACATCCCAGAATGCAACGTGGCGCCCAAGCCCAATTGCTGTGGTCACGTCACCTTTGTTTCCTTGTATATGATTGGCTGAAGCCTTTTCTTTCGCCTCAAAAGTAAAAAAATAAATCGACATCGAAGCAAAAAAAATAAAAGTTGTTTTTTGCCGCAGCACATTCGCGTTCAGTGTGGAAGCACTCAATATACAAACAGCTGATCAAAAAAAAATAATAAATTGTGCGAATTATTTGTGCATCAAAATCGCGTCCAGTGTGAAAGGACTTTAACTCCCACATTGCGACCGGCATCTTGATATTGTCGCTATGTGAAAAAATCCAGCAAAATGCGCAGGCCAGTTAGTCGACCCCAGAGGATAAACTTTAGCCTAACCATAAATTGTGATTAAAATATACATGATCACTCACATCAAGACGCCGCTGCGGTGGTGGAGTCCATACAGGAGGAGCAGTGTTTGGCACTGCGTCGCTTTTTAGCGCGAGCTGTGTGGAGAAGCCCATTTCTACCTCTATTCCGTAACCATCTTGATCACTGTACTAAACACTGTAAGATAAATTTGTTAACTTGAAGCTATCCTAACTGTACTATGCTACTAACTAGGCTACACAAAATAATCTAAATAACTATATAAATGCTATGCTAAATAGATGCTCCAATACTCTATCCTGAATGTTTTCAATACTCATAATTCCAACTCTTAACTCGCAGTGGTTTTGACGAAACAGGATGATTTTTAAAGGTGCCATATGGAATAATTGAGGTAAATGAGCTACATGCATCAAAAGAATGAGAAGAAATAAGTGCAATGATGTCATTAAAAAACTGAAAAGTTATAGTGCTGCCGAGATATAAATCTAAATTAGCATGCTAAATTACTAGCCCCGGCCCGTCAGGTGTCTTAATACCAGTTTCGGCCATGGGAGGCAGTATGCGGGCGGGCAACATAAACACCAGCCAAACTGCAGTACACGAGTAAGTCGCACCGGCTTGTGTGTGTGTGTGTACTTGAACCTGTCCTGATGTCAGTCGTGTGGAAATACAGCCCACTACTACATTTCAGTTCAAGGAAGAGTTAAAAAAATGATTGGTTGACATTATACATGAGGAATACATTTTGGTAAGTTGTAGCATAACGTTACTGTATCTTTCAACAGTGTAACATGTACAAGCACCAAAACGGTATTTATTGTTTGAATTGCGTAATAAAATTGACAGAATCTGAGAGATTAACTAACCTGCTTGCTAAGTGTCAATTGCATGTGTCTCACAGTGAAATTGTGAGAGTTGGCAGCTCTGAATGGTGCTAGCTGGGTCAACATCAGCGAATGCTGTCTGTCAAATTAATTCAAACTAACAATAAAAGTGTAATATGAAAAAAATGAATACCATAAACTTCAAATTATTGGCCAGGATTTTATTTTCCCATATCGTCGAAATGCACCAGCTTGTTTTTGAGACAGGCGTCTATGAGACGGTCTTCATCATTTAGTGTTGAGATGTGGTTTATTAAGACTCTGATCTCTAAAAATCTCCAAATGCTCCATGTGAAACTGCAGTCTTCCAACCTTTTACTATCGTGTTAAATGATTTAAATAATAAGTGCGAGAAAGACAGAGCAAAACAGCGCTTGTTTGTGTTGTTTGAAGACGTGAGAGTGCGCGCGGCACAACTCAATTTCTGGAGGAATACTGCCCCCATCTGTTATGGAATATGATTAGATTTTATATGCAAGATGGCACCTTTAAACTGCCAAGGATGTGGTAGCTCGGTCCAAGGGCGTGGTGAGATGAAACCTGCTTACGTCACGAAGAACCGCAAACATCCAATATAGGAAAGTTAAACTGCAGTAGCCACAGTTCAAGCTGAAGAGGGCAGCACTAAGACATTTTTAAACCATATATTGTAGAAATAAAACACTTTATACCCAAATGTCAAAAAAGTTACTCAAATCTATGATCAGCATTAAAAAAGCCTAATCTTTACAGATCATTAACAAAAAAAAAGTTGGTTAAGGGTTTAGTTACCCTTTAACGCCTCGTGACTAAACAAAGGGTGCCAATGTGAGTGTGCACACCTGATGGGAAAAACGTGCCACGCGCAAAAGCTTAATTTTTAAAAAAAATTAACGCCTCGGGTTCATTTTTTAGTTTGAGGCGCGGCATCAAAAACTATCCGACCAATGAGATTGGCGTGTCTGGAGCTTCTGAAGTTACAGTAAAACACAACTTGGGGGCACTCAAACACAAAACGGTCTTGTCGAACATTCATACGTAAAGGCGAAGAAGACATACGCCATGTAGCGTCTTCACTGCCAGGAAGAAATGAGACGAGGAAGATGCAAGGCAAGATGAATGTCGAGCTGGTGTTAGAACATAAAGAACTGTATGACAAATGTAAAGGCCTTTTAAAAAAAATCTTTCAAAAAGAGAGCTGTTATGGAGTCGTATTGCAGAGCAAATGGATGCCATCTAATGTCAGGGAATAAATTTGCATGTTCACTCGGATCACCTTCAGAGAAAATTGCTTGGGTGTGAACACAAAAAAAAAAAACGCTTTGAAAAAACGCTGGCGAATAACGAGTACCGATCTTCGTCCCGGCCCTTAATTAATTTGATGTTGGAAGAATTTAATGAGAAATGTGGTGGATGGAGATATGACTAATCATTTAGTTAATGTGTTCCAGACCCAAGATGTGTTTTGGAGCTCACATAGATATCCAGCTCTCACCCTCAGATGTCTAACCTGTTGGCTGAGCATCTAATACGTAATAGAAAAAAAGCAAAACACTTCAGGAGTTTCTAAGTCTGCTTCTGATTGGTTGAACTGGTTCATTACTGGATATCCGGGAGACTGGGTTGTGTTCTTTAACGGTTTGCCTAGAAACAAAGCCGTTGTGAAAAAAATGATTAAGGGTGCTTACCAGGATGAACTACACACTATTTTCAAAGGTATGTAAAGTTCATGGCATAGATAGACCATTAAAAGACATCCAAGAGTTTAGGGCTGGGTATCGTAACAAAATGTTCGATACCGATACCGATACCTTGACTTCGATACCGGTTCCTGAACGATACCTTTTTCGATACCAATATTATGTAACCAGTTTTATCAATATAATATTACCTACATTTTTATTTTATTTTTCAGTTGTTGACTTTTTCCACACTCAAGTATGTAAATAAGCACCAATGCTAAAGTTTTCTATGGTTCCTAATCATTTAACAACATGTTTTCTTTACTTCAGAGCTCATTGTTTCTGCCTTATCTTAATGTTTAACAATGAAACTGAATGAAAAGTAATTGAAATGCATTACACTGTCACCTCTGATAATAACAGATCATCACTCTAAATTGTTATTTAGAAACATGCATTTTCTGTAAAGCTGCTTTGAAACGATATGTATTGTGAAAAATGCTATACAAGCGAATTAAATCAAATATAGGCTACTGGGGGCCGGATATATTCCTTCGCGCTCAGCACACGTGAAGCTTGCCGCAAAGCACTGGCAACAGAAGCCTAATTATTATGGATGTGTCGTGAAACAACAGCAAGGATATATTTTTTATCGTTTATTAATGAACAAGTGTTTAATAATTCTGCTGGCAGCAAATATGATTATGGCGACGCTGACTCATCATTCCTGCAGCAGTGAATGTGCGCGCCTAACGTTATATGGATCAGGTAATCAAACTATTTATTTCTAATTGTTTTGTTTAAAAGTAGAATTATTTTGACCGACTATAGACCTATTTCTCTTGTCTATGAGGCAAGTATCCCATATACTGAGTGTCGGTTCATCTGTGACGCGCTCCAGTTATTGAAGCGGAAAACGGACTTTGTACTCTCAACAAGTGTGTGTGCGCTTATCAGATTTACCGTGTTACTGGTTTTGGTGGCAAATATCCTGTCGAAAATATTGCATCGCGTGCTTCTGGTATCGAGCCTGGCACACAGGTACACTATGGATCATTTCCACATATTTTCTATCCATCTGGGTTGGGACGCTTACACGCACGCGCACACACACACACTCACGTGCGACGAGCTACGTCTCTGAGCAGCCGCGTAAACTAGTGTTTTCTGCCACAGCCTATCGTGCTGCGTGCTTATTGTTTCACTGACGTTGATGAGATTAACCACTTGGGTACCGAAATTTGGTATCGAAAAACAAGACATGTTTCGATACTCGGTAGTACCGAATCAATTCGGTCGGTACCTAAAAAGTACCGAAATTCGGTACCCAGCCCTACAAGAGTTTTGCTTGAGGCACATCCTCTTGAATTAAACATTTAGTGGTTGTATGCCAGTCTGAAATTGTAGGGATATTGACTTTATATTTGAACGCACCTAACAGGATGCTGAACATGATGCTGAACATGATGCAAACACCGTCTCATCCCAAGATGTCATACAACTGACGTCTTGGGATGTATTTTGACCATACGTCAATATCCACCTTTTTAGGGCCCCCCTAAACGTCAGTAGATGACGATCCTGGGACGTCATACAACTGACGCTTTACCTTTAACGTCAGTTAGGTGACGGGGTAGGTTTAGGTCTGGGTAGAGTTAGGATCCGATAACGTCATCTAACCGACGTTTAGGCGGATATTGACGTATGGTCAAAGACGTCCCGAGATGTCAGTTATATGACGTCTTGGGATGAGACTGCGCTGAACAATTCAAACTGTGATTCATTGCTTTACATGTCAGTCAGACAGCCTTTGTCCTTAATATTCCATTTTCATTCCTCCTCTCGGTAATACTTTATTTTGATGGTCCCATCAAAATAAAGTATTATCAATATGAGACACAGATATATATGGGCCAGAAGGCGCCTCCTAGTGGTCTAACCCTAACCCTGCCCCAGACCTAAACCTACCCATAACTGAACAAAGCTTTGTGCGTGTTATATTGATGCAAATGGGTGCCATGTGCGTTGGATTTAGATGAAATGTCAAAAGCGTCACTATATGACGCCCTCAGGATGAGATTGCGTTGTATAGTAGGCTATTAGCAGAATCACTGTCTGCTTAATATCTGCTAACTCTTTGTGATGCTCCTCCAACAGACATACTGACAATAAGTAACTTAGCAACTACATGTCAACTTACCGTTTGTTATAGTCGAGAGAATGTGTTATCATTTTGACCATCAAAATGATAAAAACTGAAACTCTCCCTATTTCCATTGACAATTAAATCAAATAGTGTGGTTAAAATAACTATGAAACTTGAATTACGACCAACTTTAATTAGGCCCTGTTTACACGAGACGTTGCGGGTGAAAACGTGAAAATATTTGGTAACACTTTATTTGAAGGGGTGTGCATAAGACTGTCATGACACTGTCATAAACATGACATAACACCTGTCATGAACATGAAGGAGTCTTTATGAATGTTTATGACTGTTGTCATTAAGTGTCATTCGGTAAATTATGACACTTTAAATGCAAAGTTGACATTGTTTAAAATGTCTTTGTTATGACAACTTGACATTAACCAAGACAAAAAATGTCTTTGTTATGACAACTTGACATTAACCAAGACAAAAATGTCTTGGTTATGACAACTTGACATAACCAAGAAATCATAACCTGTTAACCTGTAATGTGTTAACATTACATTACCTATCATATGTTATGGTTGGTTTTAACTTTGGTTGTCATGACACCATTATAACTGTGACATGACATGGATACTTGTCCTAAAGTAAGAGTGGAACACATTGTACTAGTTATAAAGATGTCATTACGGGTCATTACACTGTCAAATGCTTTAACAACAGTGTCATTAATATTTCCCTTTACCTCAAGTAAAGTGGAACACGTTGGACTAGTTATGATTTCTTGGTTAAAGACATTTTTGTCTTTGTTAATGTCAAGTTGTCATAACAAAGACATTTTAAACAATGTCAACTTTGCATTTAAAGTGTCATAATTTACCGAATGACACTTAATGACAACAGTCATAAACATTCATAAAGACTCCTTCATGTTCATGACAGGTGTTATGTCATGTTTATGACAGTGTCATGACAGCCTTATGCACACCCATTCAAATAAAGTGTTACCAAATATTTTATTGGATGTGCCTTTCGTTACACGGCGACAACGTTTTTGAGGCTTAAAAACGCAAAAAAGTGAAACCACCCTCCAGAGTGGAAATCTTAAAAACCGTTGCGTTCCCGTGTAAAGGGTAAAACGCAAAAGTCTGCTTGACAGTGAAGGTTGTACGCAGGCACGTGGACTTAGTGTTGCTGTAGTATGCACTCCTAGCCACCTGGGGTGCATACTACATGAATTTCTCAGACATTTGCGTGCACCATTTGCACGCGATTTTCCCACACAAAACGCTCGTCTGAACGCAGAAATAAAACATTATGACGCAGACGCTCACTTTTGCGTTTTCTCTTCAGAATCGTTTCCTTGTAAACATAGCCTTAGACTTGGTGAAACGGCTTGTCGAACAAGAAGACATGTAAGCCGAGATATGATTTTGTCCATCAGGAATTGTTTCTTTTAACAATCCGAAGTTGTTTGCTAACTCCTGCACCATTTCATATGAGAGCGGGTTGGAACTCATCTGGCCAGCAATGTTATATTAGGTAAAACAATTGAATTGTCAATTTTGATTTCATGGTGACTTGAAAAACCCGTGTGACATGCTGTAGGCGAAATCTAAGGCCTCAGGAATTTCTTTCCAGAGACAAATAGCGCCGTTTGTGATATTATCTTATCTTTACTGATGCCCCATTCCTTAAAAGATTATGTCAGTGCTTGTGAGGCAGTAGAGCTGTGTATTAGGACAATAGTTTTTATGCGATTAGATTTACCATGATTCTTCTTAATGGGCTGGCTGGCAAAAATCCCAACTCTCTTTTCTACATCAAAAAGCTAATGCACCTGTTGCTCTTTAAAAATCGCCCCAATGCACATTTATCAAGTCTCTCTACTCTTATTGTGTAAGATGGGATATACCACATCTGAGCAGAGAATAGCATTTATCATCTCATTCCTCTTTTTTTTGCAATATGTTGAATCAATTACTATGGATTTAGCAAACACAACAGCACTCAAACTGAATAAGACTAACCGTTTTGTGGTGTTAAAGTACATGCAGAAACAGAGAAAATCAATGATAATTTAATGAACGTAATGTTTCCTCATTATTTCAAGTATGTGTTACACGACAGTTATCTCTTTACACGTTTTATTCCTGATAAAATATTTTTGTAACTTTTTTTTGTATTTTCCTATTTGTCCTATTTTCCAATTCAATTCAAAAGTAAAAAATTATACCGTTTAAACGCAATCCTGTTCTGAAAGGACTTGATAGGTTTACTCATACACTGTAAAAAAAATGTTCATGATTTGTTATCACAACGTTTTTTCTTCTGTCAAATAAACTTAGATAACTTATGTGGTTTAGATAACATAATATTTTAAGTTTCTGATTATCAAATCTATCTCCTTTATTGTATTAACTCAATTTTTCAATTTCAATGAACTTGAAGTTTTAAGGCAACCAGGTTACTTCATTTTTTTAAGTTAAACCAACAATATTTTTTTTACAGTGTAAAAATATGTTTATTCACCACCACATTTAATGACAAAGTAATTGAAAGCAAGTCCTTCAAACTGTTTTTGAATATATCTGAAACAATCTGAGTTGTGTAGAACTGCATGGATGACTCTTAATAATGGTATGTTTCTGGACACAATATCTACCAATATACCATATAAAACACTTATTTTCAATCTGGGAGCTAATTAAATAAAGCAAATGATGACAACATTTTCATTTTTTGGACAAGCTATCCCTTTAATATATTACTTCCCAATTATTTACTGTTTTAATTATGCAATGAGCATTTGTTAACTGGAAAATGAAAGTGTGCAATTGTGAGTGACTTAAAGACACGAAATCAACATGAACGGCATCATGAAGTTCAAAAGGGTTCATTTTTAAAGTACATTTTTATTTGGCATATCGTATTTTTTAGAATGGAGATGCAGAATGAAAAATTAGGGTAAAGGTGAGAGATACATTGAGATCACTAAAATTGCATCTGGGCCAAGCATGGTGCCGGTGTGATGAATTCTGTATAGCCTTTGAGCAATTCCCCATATTCTCCACTGGTGAAGTTCACAATGTCATAATTCATCTTTAATCTAATGATCTTCAACACTAGCATAGCACAAATCAAATTTGGTTAGTGAAAGGAAGCTCTGAAATTTCATTCCAATGAACCTCTCCTGCCATTTTGACATATACAGGAAGGAGCTAATGCGATTTACTGCGGACACCACATGAATTATCTCCAATAATTTGAATTAAATGTGCCACGTCTTGTGCTACTCTTTTTAGCTAATTAAAGTTCAGAGATAAAAAAGAGGGTTCAGAAGGTCATCAGAAGCTTTCCTTTTATATTGTATTTTTTAAAGAAAAAAAAACATATTCAGGAAGGAGGAATAGTTTAGCAAAGTAGACAGCTACTATGATTTGCACTTCAATTATACATCTGGTGCAACGTTGTAGACAGCAGGCTAATATTCTCTAACTGGTACTTTAAAAACATAACTGTATTTTCTTGCCCTACAGTGTCATGGTGTTGAATTTGAGTGGAATGTACATGATGATTTAGAAATTGAAGTTAAGTGATCTCAGGTCATCGTTTTGCTCATCTTTTCACTGCCGATGTAACAGTTATCGCTGATACTTGATGCAATTGAAGAGCAGCACCACAGGGGATAATAGTTAAAAAAAAAAAAAAAAAGACAGAATTACTTGTTGGATGAGCCAATATGCAGCTTAAATCATGTTTCATTCGCTATACTGTCCCCATAAAGAGCCGAAGCACTCAGAATCAGCTGAGGAAATTGAATTGCTTTGCTATTATCATAATGCCGCTATTACGTTTTGGAAAAAGAACAGTTTCTTCAGTTCAGACTTTTGGGATATCATTTCAAAGCCCAGTCCTATTAAATCTGATTAAGAGGGATTTATCTAATGCCATCTGATTTATAAGCTCCTCAAATCTACAGACTTGTATTTCTGTCATGAAACAGTTATAATGAGTCAAACAATTTAGAAAAAAAAAACAATCTGCTAAGGGATCTGAGATGGAAAAAGTATTTGACGTTTTTAATGTATATTAAAGTTTTTTGTTTCTGAGATTTATTGCAAAATATTAAGATCGATGATGAGTCTTATATAAATGTTTCTAAAAATGAATACAGCAACTGTTTCTCTTTTCATTTATTGCAAGGGCGTAGGAGAAATTCTCAACATGTATTAGGGCATTTAGCATTTACATTACTGTTAATCATTCATGTACTGATTAACTCAAAAAAATTTTGATTTGATTTCCATTAACTATAAAATACTAAAAAATAAAATCAATCTATCCCTTGTGGAAAGGTTGCTTGGTAGCTAAAAGTAGGTCTAGCAATATCATATATCAAGTTTTTCACACAGATCAAACACAAATATGCTGACTGAATAGATAGCTGGTTTATTTTGAGTAGCCAGCTGTTATCTTGGCAGTTTGCTGATAATCCGGTGTCTGAAGTAAAATGCTCAAAACATCTCCTGAGAAAATACCAACCAAGTCTTGGTTATTTAATTTGGTTTAGTCTTATTTTTCTTACCTTGTCATTCAAGGCCAGGGCACTTTTGTACATTTCTGGAACTTTTGCATGCTTCCACATCCCATCTACAGATCTCCCAGGAATATATTAATGCCGATGCGTAACGTTTATTCGTCTCACCTAGATGCGCATGCGCGAGACGGTGCGCAATGCCGTGATCATGGTCGACTGACGACATATACCGGCTGTTATGACGACATATGACGACAATACCGGCTGTTTTTCAAAATTGAATTATGTATTTAAAAGTTGCAGAATGGATTCATTGGGAGACTCCAAAATTGGCAGAGATAGGCAGGCAATGCAAAACAAAATCCTACATTTGGAAATTGTGGGGGGGCAAAACTTAGATTTTGAAATGTGGCCATTATAAACGTATAATGGCTCCTACGCCCATGATTTATTGTCCTTTTTTGATGTTGCAACGCATTCTCATCCTTGGGTGTCATCTGAATCCGACGCACATGGCAACCTTTATCAGTTAGATGACGCGGGTAGGTTTAGGTCTGGGTAGGGTTAGGGTTAGACCACTAGGAGGCGTGTCTCATATCTCTTTGAAGTCTGCACCAAGAAAAATATCGGCCTCTACCAAATTGAGATGTCACTTAATGGTAATAAATGGTACCGAAATTCATTACACTTTGCCCTACTTTTTCATTGCCCATCATAATTTATGATCAAAACCTTTTCTAGTCTTGATAAAGATATTGACAGAAAGGTCTCAAGGTTCCATATTTTGTAAAAGAAGTTATATCTGGACAGAAATGTATTAATTTGTTACAACAGAATGCATACAATTCAATTCAATGGATTTCAAATTTGGAACACAACTTGGTTAGATATATGTCTTTAATTTTGATAGTAATTTTATAGGAAAAAAAAAATATTTTGTAAAATATATATTTTATATAAAAGAAAGCATATTTAGTACAGTATATTTGATTTAATGTAAATGTAAAACTTCCATAACTTTTTCATACTTTTATTTTTTGATTATTGCTTTTACTTCAGCAATAATCCGCTAAGTGTTTTTTTAAAACAAGACTAAACTTAGGTCTTTATTCCAAAGCATATTTGAATTACAACCAAGTTTTAATATTGCATTGTAACGTCCATTCTCAAAAAGGAGGGTGACCGCTTATGTGCCAAATCAACCGTTTGGTTGAACATGTTTTTGAAAAATGATTAAAAATATACTAAATAAACTAGGGTTGGGTATCGTTTGAATTTGAACGATTCTGATTTCCGATTCCTTGTTTCGATTCCGGTTCCCAACGATTCTCAATTCCGATTCTTTTAAGAGGCAGGGTCAAAAAAGTTTAGCTAACCTTGCTAACCAACGGTCTTTCTGAAGGAAATACTCCTTCTGTCACAAATACTCCTTTTGTCACAAATTTAGACTTTTGCAGAGATTTCGTTATATTTAGAAAGTAAAGCCACACTTTTAACCGCCGACGTAAGCTACTCATGTTCGACTCGCGCGTGTTATGCCAACACTTCCGGTAGATGCTTCTTCTTTGGTGTTGTTCAGCGGTTTCTCCTTCTTCCGGTCGGCGGACTGTGAATATTCGAAACTAGGAATTCGAAATTTTATGTTAGTCCCGGTTCCAATTCGAGACTCAATTTTGATACCCAACCCTAAAATAAACACAAAGTTTTTTTCATTGCACCAAGTAACATCATTTTGTAAAGTTAAGGCTCTTACAGTGTAATATGTAAAATTGTTTAGCTTGCAAAATTTCACCAAAAACAGTTCACATGGCTGGGGTGATTTATTTGTTTCTGACATGCATGTTAGAAGATGTGTTGTACAAGTGCTGTTGATTTGACACTGTGAAATCTAGTGGATTTTTTTTTTTTTTTTTCATAACATACCTCAACCAGATGGTGGAGATGGCTCAATCAGTTTGAGTTAAGTTAGGTACTGTACTACTCTCAAAAAAATATAGTGACTCAAATGTGCTCAACCATTTGGTTGCCAGAAAGTCAGTTAAAGGGATATTGACGCTAAAGGGTGCCATGTGCGTCAGATGTTGACGCATGGTCAAAAGTGTCAGTTAGATGAGCGCCTTAGGATGAGAACGGGCTGGATGTTGTCAAAATCAGAAGTTGCCATAGCCAAAAAAAGTTTCCCAACTGTTTGTACCAGGTCTGGCAGACCATAACACTAGCAACTAGCCTGGTTAAAACCAGACCATTCTGACCGTTATGGTCTGGCAAAGCGTCATAGACAAATGATTTCCACAAGTGATGTTCGACGGCAGCATCCTTCTTTGTAATGTAGGCTACAAAAAATCCCGGTGCTGTCGTCATCGTGTAAAGCCCGCCCTAATGTTTTATGTTTGGTGCCTTCGCATTTCGACGGATTGGAAATTAGCTTGAATGAGCTCTTTTCCAGACTAACTATCAGAGCAAATCTAATTTTGCCGGAAGTGATCTGGGTTTTCCCAGGCTAACTAGCAACAGCAAGGTCATGTGTTTGATTCCCAGGGATACATAGACAGCCTGCTGATTAAATGCAGTAGGGACCTTTAAATGTACTGTAAGTGGCAAGGTCTAAGGTGTCTTCTAAATCAAAAAATGCTTCTCAGTATGCTGTATGTAATACATTTCTGCATGACTGACAGTGTAAACGGCAAGGTAATTAGCATCATCATAATTGGAATGGCAGTGTTTGCAAATCCATGCTGAGAAATAACCATTCAGTATCTATTATGAGATCTTCAACAAGTCAAATTAAACATTTCAAATTAAACAGCTTCAAACCACTGTTGCACCTGCAGACAGGCGCAGAAATTAGTTTGGGACGAAGCAGGGTGCTTTTCACGTTTTCTCATCAAAAACTATCCTGAGAATTGTTTAGTGTTTGTTACGTTAGCAACACTCAGACTGCATTTTACGACGATCAATGATTTAGCCAATTTGGACGTTAAGTTTTGGCATTTAGGGAGGAATTGAACGGCACCGCTGTGAATGAAGAACACACTAAAATTGCACATCTGGCAAATTTATTGTCTTTTTCAGACACCTGCCAGACCGATGAATGTAGTGAATCAATTTGAGCTGTGCATAGAAAAATTGCCTCGCGGGTTTGCATCATCTGGTCTACTTCTGATCAAACTATATAAAACATGCTTCGGCTGATCAATCGGAACACCCTTAAAAGGGGACCACTTATGCAAAATTCACTTTTACGTGATTTTTTGAATATAAACGTGTTTTGGCAGTGTGTGTACATAATTGTACAAATCCAGCCACTCCTCTTTTTTAATCCCCATTTGTCTAGCAGTGTGACATCACATTGCTCAGGCTTAAAGGGGTGATGAACTGAGAAATCAAATTTTCCTTGAGCTTTTGACATCTAAGAGGTCATCATATTATAAGAATATCCTGAAAGTTTCAGAACTGAAAATGTCCTTGTTAGTCCAATAAAAGCTTTTATTGTACACCAGGCTCGGTAAACGACTCGTTTTTCAAAGTGGGGAACTATGACGTCAAAGAGGATAAAACACCACCCCCGCAGAAGATCAACACCTACTTCAACACGGCCATTAGCCCTGACCAACGATTCACGCATTAGACGCATAGCTAAATAACATAGGCCTACCTCGTGATGACAAACAGGATCGAGCTACCGAGCGAGCAATATAAAATATTCTGCAGTGCCTGGTTGTGGAAGAAGACAGTCGCTGCATAAGCTTCCTGTGGATTCCAATAGGACCGCATGGATAAACTTTATTTTCAATGACATTCCTCTCCAGCTGATATGGGAAAATATCGACCGTCTGTTCGCTTTATTTCACTCAGGATTGTTTTGTAAACAAGACTGTATTTGCAGACCGATTAAGAGTAAAGAACGGTGAATGTGCAAACATAAAATAAAAAAACATTTTAAAAAAACTTGCATTTTTCAGGTAGGCTCAAAACTTGGGTACAAAATAGTCTATTACTCATTCATTTTGATGTTTTTGAATGCAAAAACCAAGCGAACGTCATAAGTTGACCTCAGACAACAATATAGTAAATTTAAAAAGCCAGTTCATGACCCCTTTAATACTCACCAGAGAGTTACGTGAGAGTGACCACGATAGAGATAAAAAACAAAACAAAACTGATATTGTAGTTTTGGCAGAGTATCCTAGGCACAAGCAGTAGGCTCTGCCATCTAGAAAGCGGGGTGGGGAGCAGCAACTTACTTGCATTACATGTACAGAAACAGCATGTTTTTCCTTACACTGTAACACTGATAAAAATATTCACAACATGGTTTAATAAATTATCTGTGGGGTATTTTGAGCTGAAACTACATTCTGGGGACACCTGAGACATATCACACCTATGGGGCATATATGGGGCATAATAGGTCCCCTTTTAAATTTCGTACAATCTATTTTGTACTTTTTCGTACAATATACTGTATATGCCCCAGTGACAGATGGACCTTCATGCTTACCTTTTTCTAAATAATCATATGTTTTTGTATGAATCACGTCTTCAAATTCATAAGGATTCACCACCTCTTAATGCAGAACCTGATTTCGCCAAGTGCTACATGTTCCTGGATAAAAATGACTATGTTTACATGCAGCCAATAACCTGTTAAAAACCAGGATATTAGCAATAACCCGGTCGCGAACGGCCATGTAAACACCGAATATGCTCATATCCCAGATTTTAAAAACAGGGATATGATACCTGGGGTACCCCTTCTCTAACCCGAATTTTTGGTCATGTAAACACGTATCGGCATATCCCCATGTGTTCTGCGCATGTTCTATTCACAAGGAATCTTGGTCTTTTGAGTAGAGAAACTTCTCGACGCATACAAAGTTCCATGTGCAGTATGCCGGAAGTAGAACATGGCGGGATCAGGCGAGACACAGCACAGCATACTTTTCACAGCATACCAGCATCAAAGCACAAACAAAGGTGACTTGCTATCTGCCCCAAACTATTCATTATCCGCGTGCCGCTGTTGTTGTTTTTGGATACAGGAAGAAGAATCGACAATGACGCATACTCCGTCTTAAGGTTATCCTTACGCCTAGACACTATCCGTGCTGCCGCCGTTTACATCGGATATTGCAATTCCATGTACATACAGATGAAACTCTCTCTGCTTACGCATGTAAACAAGTTATTCCTAATGTTTCAGAAACCCGAATAGTGACCTTAACCCGACCATAACCCGAAAATTGGCTGCATGTAAATGTAGAGAATGTATTGATCCTGGAACAACATTTCAATCAACCAATCAGATTTGAGGGACAAGTTAACGGTTTGTCAAGTTCAGGCTTACAATCAGGGTTTGGTGCTTTTATATCAGTGTGATTCATCCTTCATTTCCCTCTGATTTTAGGGAAATGTTATGGTTAGGTTTAGGGATAGCGATATGGTTAGGACTAAATTTTCGGACAGGAATGTTGCTCCTGGATCAACAAAGTAGGTTGACTGAGGAACATGTCTAACTTGGCAAAATCAGGATATGCATTGTAACATAGATACGTTTCCCGTGAGATTAGGTTGTTCTTGCCTTCAGTATTTCACCTTTCAAAGTAAATAAGCAATTTCTGAGTGAAGAAGCACTATAATATATATAAATAATTTTGTTCAACAATTTGTCTATTGAAGTAAGCATCTGACAAAAGGTTGCGCTCAGCTGTCTTGTTTTCATAATGCAGCTGATGTTCCCTGGGGCATCTCTGAGTATATGTGTCTCAGAAGCATACCCGTACAATGACAGTTGTATGAAATGTATATTTAACAATTTATATTTTACTGTTTTAATCATAAAACTATTTTTTTCAATATTGCTCTGTTTTAGCATATTGCTCTTGCTGCCCTTTTATAAAAGCAATAAGCAGCTTAACGTTCTGTGTTACACTAAGCATAGTAAATGGAAGGTTTAGCCATGTCCTCTCATAGGTTATTGCTTTATTTTAAGATAACGTAGCTAAATGTCGTCTCTTCTGAGCTAAATATATAACAGGCCATCGTGATTATTTCTAAGATGTTTGGCACAATGACATTTTTCTGCTGTTATCTGAAATGCTTTAGAATCGTCCTATCAGAAATGCATTAAAACCTAGATGATTCAAGAAGCAACAAGAGTCACTTCGGCATGTACAATTTACCATTCAACATCACTTCAAACCTTAATTTGCATTGATACAGCTACTGTAGTATGGTCACACTGACTGGATATAAGTTGTTGTTGTTGTTGTTGTTGTTGTGTAGCAATCCCCTCACCAACTCTCAGTTAATGGGCTGCTGTTTTGGAATATTGCATTTTTATGCAATTACTACTGTTATCAGATTTGCTGAAAATGTGGTATTATTATTTACTAAATATTATCAGATGAGCCGGTGTGACTTGCATTAAGATGCTGAATTAATAGGTTATGATTTTTGGACAGTATTAGTGATTACACGTTTGTCATAATGAAGAGTAAAGTTACAACATTTGCATGATGAGATGTGAAGTAGCAATTGAAGATTGTTTTCACCACACAATACAAAATAAAATAAAAATAAACAATTGTGACTTTTTATGCCACATTTGAGAAAAAAAAGTCAGAATTGAGAGATATAAACTCACAATTGCAAAAAAAAAAGTCTTAATTGTCAGATAAAAAGTCTGGTAACACTTTACTTGAAGGGGTGTGCATAAGACTGACATTACACCTTCATAACCTTGACATGACATATGTTTTTAAATATGAAATAGGGTTTATGCATTGTTTATGACAACTGTCATTAAGTGTTTTTTGCTCAATACTGACATTTTGAATGCAAATATGACATTGTTTAAGATGTTTTTGTTATGACATCCTGACAAACCATAACATCACAACCTGTCGGTGTCTTTGTCATGACAACCTGACATAAAATTAAGTTAAACTGTGATGTGGTTGGCTTCTGACATTGGCTGTCATGAGGCCATTATAACTGTGTCATAAATATTTTTCTTGACCTCAACTACAGTGGAACTGAATTTGTCATTAAAAAGTTCTAATGGCTTCATGACAGCCAATGTAAAAACCAACTACTTGACAGTTTAATGTAATGTTAATCAATAAAGCTAGGTGGTTTCTTAAGTTTGATAATTAATCTGCTGTCATGTTTATGACAGGTTGTATTGTCTTAGTAATGTTAAGTTGTCATGACAGACACTGACAGGTTATGATGTATTGGTTTATGTCAAGATGTCATAATAAAGACATCTCAAACAATGTCATATTTGCATTACAAATGTCATAACTGAGCGAATGACACTTAATGACAGTTGTCTTAAACATGCATACATCTTTCTTCATATTCATAACATATGTCATGTCATGATTATGAAGGTGTCATGTTAGTCTTATGCACACCCCTTCTATTCTTAATGACCACTGGATGTTAAAATGACTTTTTTTTTTTTTGCAAAGTACAAGTAGCCAACTTTAACTTATCAGTATATTTTCTGTGTATTTATAGGGTAACATGGATGGAAATTAGTTTATCCAGGTGTAAGCAATCATTTTTCCCTCATAACCTAGATACAAGAAACAGTAATTGCAGTGGGCGGATAACATGCACTGACTTTGAGTGCTTAATTAGCAAGTGAGTGACTCAAGTAATATCTGAGGTATTAGGTGCCACAGCACAGCTCCAATTCAGCTTTAACAGAACTGTTAGATTACTTGATTTGTTGCTTGCCACTTTTTGACAATAATTCTTGCCTGGTAACTGAAGAGCTGCCAGATCAACTGTCACTTTTCTCAACAGCTTTATTAGGATTATTTCCTAAAATATCACCACACAATGCACTGTTGTCAGATTTAGCCAAACAATCATTAGTATTGCCATGTTCTTTGAATTCATGTTGGCTACCGTGAGGTATATGTAATTATGTATTTATTAAAAATGACTCACAAAGGTCACTACGTTTTGAAAGAGTTACACCATGTGACATTTTCATAAAAATTTCAATTAATCGGATGTTATAGCTAAGGATCTGCAAGAGATAGACTGTAATTTCAGTGTTGGTTGCACCACATGATTTGACTGTCAAAAGAATTTCAGATATGAATAAAATTAAGCAGTGATTTTGTAGAACTTTTTCTGATTAACTCTTAAAATAAATGACTATGCCAAATTATTATTATTTTTTAATAATAATTTTTTTCCCCTTTCATTATGAAGTCAGGGGTGCGTTTCCAGAAAGCATTGTTAGCCAACTATGGTCGCAAGTTCCGTCATTATCAGCATAGTTCAACGAGTCAGTGCTTGTCCTGAAACAATCGTTTCCAACGAACATTCGCAAACAGCATAGCAAAGTGGTGTGGTTTGAACGGACAGCTCTCGATCTGTGGTTAGAGGCATCGTTTCTATATTGTATGACATTTGGAGGTAATAAATCCTTATCTTGAGCAAAATAAGCAAGCTGACATTCAGTACAACCGGTGCCTTTTATTTAGAATACATACAAATGTAATTTACGTCTTTTAGTTTGTCAAAAGATTTAGAAGAGTGTGCATGTGCGAACGTGCTCTACTACGTAAGAACAAGCCAAATATTGAGTCTGGCAATAAAGCAAAATAACTGAGAACACTTAGAAATAGTCCTCAGATGACATGTTTGTAATTTATATTAAAAAAAATGTTTAAACTTTATTTCGATAGTCACTTTAGACATTCTACTAACTATAAGTAACTTTTCAACTACATGTCAACTAAGTGTCATTAGAGTATTAGTAGGCTGTAGTAGACTGTCAGTAGACTGTTAGGTTAGGGTTAGGTGTTAGGGTTCAGGTTAGGAGAACAAGTTGACTTGTAGTTGCAAAGTTACTTATAGTCAGTTGAATGTCTGTTGGGGGACCAACAAAATAAAGTGTTAGCAGATATTAAGCTGACAGTCTACTAATACTCTAATGATAGTTAGTTGACATGTAGCGGCAAAGTTACTTATAGTTAGTTGAATGTCTAAAGTGGACTATCAAAATAAAGTGTTACCAACAAATTGGTATAACTGACTATAAGTAACTTGGCGACTACAAGTCATCTTATTCTCCTAACATAAAGCCTAATACCTAACCATAACCTAACAGTTTACTGACAGTCTACGATAATATACTAATACTCTAATGACAGTTAGTTGAAATGTAGCGGCAAAGTTTCTTATACTTAGTTGAATGTCTAAAGTGGACTATCAAAATAAAGTGTTAACAACAAATTGGTATAACTGACTATAAGTAACATGGCGACTACAAGTCAACTTTTTCTCCTAACGTAAAGCCTAACACCTAACCATAACCTAACAGTCTACTGACAGTCTACGATAATATACTAATACTCTAATGACAGTTAGTTGACATGTAGCGGCAAAGTTACTTATACTTAGTTGAATGTCTAAAGTGGACTATCAAAATAAAGTGTTACCAACAAATTGGTATAACTGACTATAAGTTACTTGGCGACTACAAGTCAACTTATTCTCCTAACAGTAAAGCCCAACACCTAGCCATAACCTAACAGTCTACTGACAGTCTACGATAATATACTAATACTCTAATGACAGTTAGTTGACATGTAGCGGCAAAGTTACTTATACTTAGTTGAATGTCTAAAGTGGACTATCAAAATAAAGTGTTACCAAAAAATTGGTATAACTGACTATAAGTAACTTGGTGACTACAAGTCAACTTATTCTCCTAACGTAAAGCCTAACACCTAACCATAACCTAACAGTCTACTGACAGTCTACGATAATATACTAATACTCTAATGACAGTTAGTTGTAGGGTTGGGTATCGTTTGAATTTGAACAATTCTGATTCCGATTCCTTGTTTCGATTCCGGTTCCTAACGATTCTCGATTCCGATTCTTTTAAGAAGCAGGGTCAAAAAAGTTTAGCTAACCTTGCTAACCAACGGTCTTTCTGAAGAAAATACTCCTTTTGTCACAAATGTTGCATTTTGCCGAGATTTCGTTATTTTTAGAAAAGTGAAGCCGGCCGACGACGTAAGCCGGCCGAAGCCGGCCAACGCGACGTTTGGACGGCCGACCGTAAGCTACTCATGTTCGACTTGCGCGGTTATGCCAACACTTCCGGTAGATGCTTCTTCGTTGGTGTTGTTCAGCGGTTTCTTCTTCCGGTCGACGGACTGTGAATATCGAAACTAGGAATTGAAATTTTAACTTTTGAACGATTCCGGAAAAGCGAAAAGTTAATCCCGGTTCCAATTCGATACTTGATTCTCGATACCCAACCCTAGTTAGTTGACATGTAGTTAAAAAGTTACTTATAGTTAGTAGAACGTCTAAAGTGACTATCGAAAAATAAAGTGCAACCCAAAAATTTAGCGTTAATTGGATCTCAAACGGTTTCATTAAAAGTAGTTATTATTCCACCACGTGTGAAACCAACGTGGTTAGAACGATACTTTGCGACAATGGGTTTCGGGAAAAAGTCGTGACTACCTAGTTGATTTCTCCAATGATGCATCGTACCATGGCAGTGAAGCAGCGAACTATGTCATTGCCCTGGACAGTTGTATCACCTTGAGTTTTTGACTTTGTGGCCCGAAAATAAGATTTTTTATTCAGTATTAATTCAGCTATGTAAAAAATATCTTCATAGAAGATGTATATTCATGTCATTTAATGACATTTGGATGAATTGCATTTTTATTGTATAAAAAAAAAACAGATTCAGACAATCGAATCCGCACCATGTCACTGACATTGTGAGGCAGTGATCATTTTTAGCAATGCCAAAAAAAACGGAAAAGTGTCAGCTGTTGAATACACCACTAGTGTCACATTTGAATGCTGTTTGAATAAGATTCCAGTGTGATGTTTTGGTGCTGCAGGATAAAAATAGTGATGTTTCCTGCGTGTTGCATCTTAGACCCTGTGCATTTGAAGGGCCTATTCTTGTTAGCATGGAAAACATTCAGTGCAGACATATAGGCCACTATTTTATCCAACAATGATTGTCAGGATAGATTAAGCTCATTGTAAACCTCATCCATGTGGCTTCTAAAAGCATGTCTTTGCATTCGGAGAACCAGAGCTGCCTTCTCGAAGCATCCCCTGTCGGCCTGTGGGCTTTCATTGAATTTACTGCCTCTTACACTTCATCAAACGCTTTTAGACCTCCTGATCTTGACACTTCAGCTCGCCTGGACTTTTTAATACAGGAGAGTAGGCTGGTGTATTGCAGTTTCACATATACCCGATGTGTGAAAGGCAGTCAAAGTGTGGGCAGTGAGTGGATGAAACCTTCTCTTTGTGCTGTGGGACATTTAAGGTGCGCTCCTCTGGGTGCGGGAGACGCGTATGTGAGTACACTTGTGCAGTCGAGAGCAAAGCAGAGGAGGACCTCGCCTCGTCTTGTTTAGTGGTTACTGGCACTCTAGAGCAACTTGACATTGATACTTCAGTTGCGGACACCCAATCAGTGGTTCATTCATGCTTGCGTGGCTTCGCGCCTATGTGCTCAGCCAACACAAGTGCCTACCGGAGGAAGATTTACAGCATTTTCGGCCGAACGCTTGGTCATCAATCTTGACCGCTGCGAAGCTCCAAAATAAAACAATCAACAGTGCGTTAATAATCGCGAGCGAACACACGGATGGATCAAGAGTTCAGTTCAGAGAACAATTATGAGGAAATGGACCCCAGCTGCAGAGCGAATGAGGTTTGGATGAGCGCAGAGCTCTTGAGTATGAAAGAGCACAAATGGCTGGAGTGACATTGCCAAGGTCACATGCAGTAGTGCCAGGAAGTTCAGCTCTTTAATCATGAGACTCTCTAAAGTCTGGCCCCAGGCCTGAGCTCAGCCTCCCTCCTCTGTATGTTCCAAAGGGTCCTTGAAGCGATGGATTTTGGCTCTTTCCGCACATAGATGTATGCCAGTATCATAAAAACGCCTCTGCGTATACGATGCTTTACAACGTCCTGTCAGTCGAAGACAAATGCTCTGTCCGCTGTGGTCTCTGTGTTGTCAAATCATCGGAATATGAAAAGCATCTGGGTTTTGGTTTTAGGCTGTCTTAGCCTTTTTCTCCTGTTTGCTAACGTAAATGTGTCAAGGCTTATACTGCTATTGAACTGCGGTGCCCTCCCAGCACTTACAGGTATTTTTATAATCCTTACATAATGTTCAATATCCTCAGGCTCAAGAACACCTAGTTATGCAGAGAGGATATTTGTACATTTGAAAGCCAAAAAGTCATTCAAACATTATTTGTTTATAACGCATGCATGCAATTTGTTCAGCAGTTCAAGGCAGGATTGAGATGGGGAAGCTGGGTAATGAACTGTGCATAACAAGAATTAATGACTGTTAAAGGACAGCTGATCAACCTACCAAATGAAGAAACACAAAATAAGATATTTAGTTAAATGTTTCAGTCAGTACAATGAAAGTCAAAGAGGTGTGATGTTGCTTTCAAAATATCTTCTGGGTTCCACAGATGAAAGAAAGCCATATTGGTTTGGAACAATGATAGATTTTAATTTTGTGTGAACTATCTCTTTAAATCTCACTTGATGTGTGATTGGTTACTACAACAACAATAAATATTTGGAATCATTCATGTCAAGCATGGATTAACACGTATTCACGCACACACACACACACAAATGCAAGTGTGAATACGATTTCAGGATTATCATGGAAAGCCAGATTGATCAGTAAATCATGACTTCAAAATTGTGTATTTTTATTCTTGTAAAATACTTTATATTTCTCTGTTTAATATAGGCTATAAATAACCAGATGTTTGTTGGGGGTAACAATAATTAAAATGTCTGTTTTCTTGTCTTAGCTCAATTCACTAAGTTATAAGCCAACAATAGCAATATTTTGAGTGGTCAGTTCTGAATTGATCAAACATTTCAGCTTTACATTATTCACCCTTGCTGCTATGGCTACTGAAGAGGCAGATATACTACTTGCTCCGAAGATATACATTTTGGATATACGTCTCAGAGGACTTTCTTCTTCCTTTAAGTGTTGTTGTTGTTTACTAAAACTGCAGCATCTTTGTACAGCATTACAGATCACCAGTAACCATGCCGCGTACCTCAACCCATGAAATTCATCCATGCTGTATAAGCTTGTTTCTGCCATGGAATAAAACAATTCTAAAGATAACTTTTAAAGATAACTCAACTTTTTATCACACAAATATACTGTCAGATTTGTGGGATATAAACGCACAATTATGACTTTTTCCTCTCACAATTATGACTTTCTTATAATTGCCAGTTTATATCTCGCAATTGACTTCTTTTCTCAGAATTGTGAGATATAGTTTTCCCAACTGCGTTTTAAAAAAAAAAACCTCCGTCCTCAAGAAAACGTAAAAACAAGCCATCAAGCGCTGTCAAGAGCATGCAACACCAGCAGACGGCGATATAAACCTAACCGTAAAGCCAGGTTAGCCAATCAGAAGCCGTCAGCGGTGCAAAAACTCCGGTTTCGCTGTCTACACGACAACACTGGCAACCGGCGTTTCAGAAAATACTCACCCTGGCAGGGGTTTTCAAAAATGTTCGGTTTCAGTGTCCTGATACTGCGTTTCCGTGTGGACGAATGGCCGAACCGCGTAAAAAAATCACGGTTATAAAAATACCCGTGTCCGTGTGGACAGGGCCATAAACTCGTAATTGTGAGTTAAAGGGTTAGTTCACTCAAAAATGAAAATTATGTCATTAATTAATCACCCCCTATGCTGTACCAACTCCATAAGACCTTTGTTCGCCATTCGGAACACAAATGAAGGTATTTTTTTTTAAATTTGAGAGGCAGATCACTGCTACATAGGCTCCTAAGGGATTGAAACTTGACAGCCCAGAAAGTCAATGAAGAACATTTTTAAATATTCCATGTGCCTACAGTGGGTCAAGTATAAGTTTATCAAGCGACAAGAATACTTTTTGTGTGAAAAAACAAACAAAAATGTACCTTCTGGGCCTGAGACGAGAGTTCAAGAGTTTTCCATGACACATGCGCGACAATTGCGATCTCCTTTAACTACTTTAGCTCAGTTCTCGTCGCTTGATAAACTTATACTTGAGCTACTGTTGTCACATGGAATATTTAAACATTTTCTTCATTGACTTCCTGGGCCGTCAAGTTTCGATCCCTTAGGCAGCCTATGCAGCAGTGATCCACCTCTCAAATTTAATCAAAAATATATTTATTTGTGTTCTGAAGGCGAACAAAGGTCTTACGGGGTTGCTACAGCATGGGGGTGAGTAATTAATTACTTAATTTTCATTTCTGGGTGAACTAACCCTTTAAAGTCCAATTTTAAGAAAAAAAACCTCGCAATTCTGATAAAAAATGTTAGAATAGTGAGAAAAGGTTGCAATTACCTTTTTTATTATTTATTCAGTTTTGTAAACACGCTTCCATAGCATAGAAAGACAACTGATATCATATGAAATAATAAACATTGCAATTTGTCCATATTTTAAAATCTGTTCCTCAAACAAAGTCATCATATGACTTTACAAAACTTTAAAACAGCATGATTAGTTGGCCTATCCTGCTTTTATGGTGTTTTTTATCCTTTCTGTAGCTCGATAGCCTGATGACTGTGTGTACATGTAATCATAGTTTGGATGTGGTGTGAATATTCTGATCTTTTTTATTTATTTATTTTTTGTTTCTTATAAAGTAAGCTATTTAACAACATGAGGGTGAGTGAATGATGACTATTCTTTATCACTCACCACATTTCTCATATTTCTACTTTGACAAACCATTCTACATTTCAGAGAACTGAAAACAATGTTGTGGTGCTACTAATGATTTATTTATCTTAGCCAATGGCTTACCCAACGGTTTCTTTTCTCCCAGATGTTTCCTGCCCACTCATTACCCTTCATTTGTTGGCAACAGAAGAGACTGTCAGCTTTCTGCAATCGCAACAGCTTGCTCCTAAGGCAAGCTTTATTCCAATGTTCCTCCAAGTGAATCCCTAAAGTTCCTGCTTGTAAGAGGTCCTGCCAAAGTGAGCTCAGATCAGTGTGCAAGTGTGAGTCCTACCAACATCCCACATGTTCTCCAAGTCCAGCTTAGGCTCAAGGACATCAGCCATCTTGATCCATCATTTATACATTGCCCCACTGACTCTTGTCTTTTCCACACTATCCAGAGATTGCTTACTGTCATTAAGAATGACAGAGCACAGCCCATTTGCAGAGAAAGAGATGAGCCGTCTTTTGTGTTGAGAGCCAAACGGCAGGGCCACCACCTCGTAATTATATAATTGAATTAATGAGCGCACCCTCAGGGTAGGTTTCTCTTTTGGAGTGAGGTTCATCTTTCATTTCAACCTCTCAATGTCAGATATGGAGATTTTCGGGGAATTGCTCTCTCATCACTTTAACACACTGATTCCACTTTCTTGCAAATGGCTCCTGCAAAAAGGTCTTCCTAATATCCTCAGTCATTAGACCAATAGTGGTGCTTGCAAATGCAATGGGAAATATCCAACCAAGGCGCATTTGTCCAAAAGGATTTCATGTTGCTTCTTGTGCGTTTTGGAAAGTGAAATATCCAGTGAGTGGTGCTTAAATCGTGTTTAGTTTTGTCCAAAACAGATGAAAGGGAATCTGGAAGCATTTTGGTTAATGTATGTATCACGGTAAAGATAGTGAATGTGATTTCACCAGATACAACATGTTTCTGGATCAACATGTTTGTTGATCTTCGAACAACATTTCAATCAACCAATTAGATTTGTAGGATAAGTTTACAGTTTATGTCAAGTTCAGGCTTATAACTAGGGTTTGGTGCATCTACATCAGTATTGACCTATCATTTCCATCTGATTTTAAGGAAAATTTAGGTTTGGGTTTCGCACTAATAGGGTTTGGACTACATGTTTAGATAGGAATGTTGTTCCAGGATCAACATTAGTATGTTTTGGATTTTTTCCCCCAGAAAAATAAATAATGGCACAATTTCCCAATGAGCCTTTTGAAAACATAGCTGCTGTTATTGCTTATACTTGAGTTACAGATGCATTCATCTTCTACGTGTAACTCATTTTGCACCACCTGTGCTATGGGCATGAAGAGCTGAAGATAGTTGTTCTTTTACTTTTATATATTTAAAAAAAAAACGAATATCATGTAACTGGCATTTCTAATTAGAAAATCAAAGGTGGTCAAAGTTAAGAACGAGAAAGTTTTGATAAAACTGATAAATTGATGAAGACAAAGGGATAGTTAGATTCCAAAATCACTCTCATGGCAATTTGTAACTACACTCTAAAAAATGCTGGGTTATTTTTTTCTACCCAACTGCTGGGTTGAGAATGTTAGGTCATTTTACTGGGTTATTTTCTTAATGTTGGGTAGGTTTTTGTTTGCCCCAACGCTGGGTTACCGGTTGTGACCGTTGACCGGTGAACCCCTTCCCCATCGACGCCTCAAACAAGGCTTCAGACAAACAACTCTACCTTTGCAGACATTTTGATTTGTTTTTTTGAACCTGCAATGTAGTAATTTTTAATCAATAGTTCAACCCAGCATGTTGGGTCAAAGATTTAACCCAACCTACTGGATTAAAATAACCCACCGGTGGGTTAGTCCATATTTGACCCAGCGTTGGGTTGCCAAAATAACCCAAATTGTTTTTTTTTTTGTTTTTTTGTTTTTTTAACCCAGCCATTTTTTAGAGTGTATTTTACACATTGTATGATCTAATTTATGTGTTTTCTTATATATCTGCTTATTATTATAGACAGTTAGGTTTTAGATTGAAGTTGGAATGGGCCTTCATGTTTTTGAATGCATGCTTGCTTTTTCTAAAGAATAATAAAAAAACATACATTTCTGCATGAATCGTGCGAAATTCGTATCGAAATCACCATTTTGAAAAATAGAGTTACATTTCTCATGAGATCCATTTGAAGATAAAACGTCATTAAAATTTCAATTAAACCTCTTATGGACTAAATTCTAACTCATGAATTGAAAGGAAACAAATTGTAAATTCAATTACAAATTTTGATCTGAATGGTTGAACTACTGGTGTCCACAGTGTTTGACTCCTAAAATACCTATGAAAAGTCAATTCTGCTAGATTCCAAAGCTACTAGTATGTCATAATTTTGAACACTAAACATGAACAATTACATCTCAACAAATTGATTTTCATGATGTAATTATTCTCTTTGCTGCTTGTAATGCTTCAATGTCAATAAGTATTTGATATAAGTAAACAAAACATTTGATTACACAAAATAATTCAATATACACAACATTGCTAAGATAATGAAAATGTATTCTTCTGACAAATAGCCTTAAACACTATTCTCCAGATGCTCCTGTTTTTGATCTATTGGCGAGTTTTTCTCTATTATAGATTGCAGTGTTTTCGTACTACTGAGGTTTTTATGTCATATTTTTATAATGACTGAAATTAACTTGACCGTGGTAAACTGAAAATGCCCATATTGTCCTTTTAAAAAGTTAGACTTTTAACTGCCAATTCAACAACTGACAGTAAAAAAGTACCTCCGTTTATTTATGCAGCAACATAGCATGATGCAGTGTTTCTTTAAGATATTGACACTAATTCAAACATATTCTTTTGTCAAAAGTCATTTTCAATGCAACACAACAGGGACCTGATTACAGTAATTCAATTGGTAATACGAGAGGCAACAGATTGAACGATTTTGTTCCAGTCTGCTGCGAGCCTCAGAGGACAGCAGGGAAGACATTACCTGTCTGGGATCTCAGTAGTGGCTTAAGTACAAGTCTTCAAATCAAATAATGGAATGATAACCATAGCCACAGACTATGTTATATTGCATTTCCTGGAACTTAAGCATTGGTGATAGTTCAATAATTAGTGACTGGACAGATCAGATAGACCATTGTCAGTCCATTATTGTTTGTAACAGTTCATTTGTCCTAAACATTCAGTTGTCAGTGATACCCAAATGGACTTTAACAGTGGTATTAAGGCTAAAAAAAGCTAAATAAAATGTTGAAAATGTATTGTAATTCAAATTATTATTGTTATTTTTGTGGAAAGCATACTTACACTGAACAAAATTATAAACGCAACACTTTCGTTTTTCCCCCATTTTTCATGAGATCTCATCTTTTTCAATGTACGCAAAAGGTCTATTTCTCTCAAATATTGTTCACAAATCTGTCTAAATCTGTGTTAGTGAGCGCTTCTCCTTTTCCGAGATAATCCATGAATATGCTACAGTACTATAAAAGACAGATTACACAGTTTTACTGTAACATTAGGCAATACACTTATAGTACCCAACATTTACATAATCTATAATTTCCAAATATCCATCATATACGTAATCAAGTGAAGGATCAATGAAGACATCCTCTACAATCATTTAGGCAAATTATAGTTTTTATTTTTCAGATATAATTGTAACATTGAAATGTAACTAAATGAGAACAAAACTTAACATTTAGTGCACACATTAAATTAATTTGGATCAAGTCGTGTCCTGAGCATTTGGCCATAGATTCTCGTCCACATCACAATGAATGTTACTATAGTGGCCAATTGTGGTTACCACTATGTGAAATCAATTAGCTATAACGAGTATTCACCATGTGTGGTTACATGTAATTGAAATATTCATACAAACACACATTTTATTTCTGTAGTTCTCAAAATCCATACACTGTATATTGCTGAAATGAAAATCTATAGGTTTACCAAATGATTAATTGATTAACCATTAAGATCTGTTGGATTAAATAATAGACAAAAGTATTAAACTGAACAAAAAGAGATGCAAATCAAAAGTTTGATAGTACGAGCTTAATGAAAGGCAGTTACTGTGAATGAAACAATAATGTAGATGGAACACTTATTTTTTTGTTGTGAAAAGGATACTTTTTGATTGTGTGAGTTGTACAAACACAGTTGAAAACATGATGAAATGTTTGAAAAAAGTGCACTTTTGATGATCTGTTGTGATATTAGCACTAAGAGTTGAAAATGTACACCTTACTTGTGAAAATAGTACCAAAGCGAATAAAAAAACCTGTAGTACAATGTACAATGATAAAACTATCCTTCTTAGCCAGGAGAATAACTTTATAGAAGACTGGCGAGCAAACTGATTAATCACTTGTTACTTTAATTCTACTTCAGTTAATTCTGAAAGCTGATCGACAGTAAATATCTATATTTATAGAACAGGAGGTAGCAACACAGAGTAAATGTGAAGGTGATCAGACAGAGAATGAAAGTAATGGAAAAACTTCAAACTAGTTTAATAGAACACAGACGGTGACCATTGTAACAAATGAGTAGCAGGAAAGTCAAACACAGGTAACAACCGTAAACAACCGTAAAATGGTACGTTTACACAACAACATGCTTAAATGAAATTAGTTCCGTGTACCATGTACAGATGACACCATTGTCAAAACCCATTCAAACCGCTCCGCGAAAACCATTAAAAACCCTGTATTCTGCAGCCAGGCCATTAGATGGCGATGAAACACTATAGATGTAACAATCTATATTGTTTCACTATAGATGAAACAATATGCATGTGCATGACGTCATCATCTTCACTGATTCCCATTTGTGTTGTTTAAACGGTGAACATTCTCAAAAACTTGCAGGCACCCAAAACACTTTTGTCGCGTAAACGAATTGCCGAAATGTTTTAACGTAAAACAGTTTTACTTTTTAGTTGAAAACAGTGTCGTTAAAACAGCCGCTAAAAGTCCATGATAACTTAGACAAACTGAACATAACTGTGACAGGATTCAAGCTAAAAAAACAAACAAATAAAATAAAACACTGCATCTAAAGTGTTCTGTTCTTTAACAAAGAGTCAGCAATTTTAGTTATAAATATGATTTTAGTTCTGCTCAGTAGAGGGCTCTTGGAGAGGCAATTTTTATGGTGTGCTGGCACTGGAGATTAATTTTCTATGTGAATTTACTGAGAATTAGCCCAGCATGAAAATGTTCTCAACAGTATGGTTGCAAGCCACCTAATCTCTCCCAACACTGGGGAAAACTAATAGAAACAGCCAGTCAACCCTGCAGAGATGAGTTGCTTTCAAGTCTTTCTCTTTGGTGATGAAAACAAAACAGAGAATCAGCCTTTAATGGCTGGAATTGCTCAGTGGAAATTTGGAGTTAATATTCTTTTCATGCTCTGCATACTTTTCCACTCACTGCTGGTTTGTTCAAAATGAAAGAGGTGAAACTGCACAGTTTGTCTTTTGGTATTCAAATGAGGTGGATCATTTGTTTAAAAAAAGGCACATTTCATTTTGCTAATATTTTTGCAATCTTTTCATGCTGAGGAATTGTAGGCAGATGTCCTACAGGGACCTCAAAAGTTGATTAAAAGGAAGTTGATATAGGGGTATTGGTATAGGGGAGAGCAGGAATAATTGACACTCTTTGTCTTTTGCTCAGATATATAAAATAAGTAAAAACTACATTTTTATTCAGACATCTACAAGTGTTTAATGCTATTTTTTTCTTTATTCGTTTTCATTATCGAGAATAGAGAATTTTTGTAAATGTGTGCTGAGCAGAGAGCTAGGAGAGTCATATATTTTGCTTAGAGGTCACTAACACAGTCTCATCCCAATTCGTCATATAACTGACGTCTTGGGACATCTTTTGACCATTCGTCAATATATGCCTTTTTAGGGCCCCCTTAAACGTCGGTAGATGACGATCCCGGGCCGTCATACAACTGACGCCAGTTAGGTGACGGGGTTGGGTTTAGGGTTAGGTTTAGGTCTGGGGTAGAGTTAGGATCCCATACCGTCATCTACCGACATTTAAGGTGGCCCTAAAAAGGCATATATTGACGTATGGTCAAAAGACGTCCCAAGACGTCAGTTATATGACGAATTGGGATACCTTGAAGCAAAATATATGCAATGTAACATTCACTGAGCAGAGATGTTAGACTAATGATGATACTTCAGGTTGGCATTTTTTACAAGGAAAGGAATGTTCCCTTTCGAACGGTCACTTTGTATTGTATACGCAGTGGGGAAACTCCTTTTCCTCGATTTACTGAAAGCCTAATGTAAAACGTATTTGCCACTGCACAGCCAGCACACTGAGCATCTGACACACTCATAGGCTGTGCTGCAGAAACTGCACATCCAATGACCAACAAACTAGCCCTAACGTCAGAGCCCACCGAAGGGGGCATGACCTAGCTCTATATAGAGCTCGAATTCGCCATTATAGCTGGTTTATACTCCTTCAGCGACAGATCACGTCCCTGAGCTTTTTACTGTGATTCGGCATAGAACAAGCAACACAGTCTCATCCCAATTCGTCATATAACTGACGTCTTGGGACGTCTTTCGACCATTCGTCAATATATGCCTTTTTAGGGACCCCTTAAACGTCAGTAGATGACGTTATCGGATCCTGAACTCTACCCCAGACCTAAACCTAACCCTAAACCCAACTCGTCACCTGAACTGACGTTAAAGGTAAAGCGTCAGTTGTATGACGACCCGGGATCGTCATCTACTGGCGTTTAAGGGGGCCCTAAAAAGGCATATATTGACGAATGGTCAAAAGACGTCCCAAGACGTCAGTTATATGACAAATTGGGATGAGACTGTGTTAGAACAAGCGACAGCCTCTATTCTTTGAAAAGCTTTTAACAATTTTTCAGACACAATTTTTCCTTATTCATCCCGAGCCACATGCGGAGGCCTTCTGCACGAGGCAGACCAACATGCAAGCTGCATTTCCTGCCTGGGAATCGATCATGCCAAGAACGCTCTCTCTGCCGCGGATGTGCGGTCTGCGGTCTGCGAAAGCATGCCAGTCTCAGTGCTGCGCAATCAGCTAGCTCTCTATCGAGACGGCGATGCCGCTGAAAGGACACGCTCCATTCCATGGAAGAAGCCTCGCAGCCAACGTCAACCAGTGCTTTGCGCCGAAGATGACCATGGGAGTAGTTTCCAGAAGGAAAGTGGTGTTTACAGACGCCTCCAACCATCCTAGATTGGGGAGTGCTGCACGAGTGCAAGCCTGCCTCTGGTCGAGCATGGAACAGAGCTTACATATCAACTGTCTGGAAATGAAAGCCAGAGTCATGTGAGGTATATGTGGTATTCTCCTTCCTGCAGGAGCTACTGGACGTAGGCCGCATCCCATCCACACTCAAGGTTTACGTGGCAGCCATCGCAGTGCATCATGCTCTGGTGGCTGGCTAATCATTGGGTAGAAATTACCTGGTGGTAAGTTCTCTAAAAGCCAACAGGAGGATTAACCCCTCCAGGCCCCCTTCGGTGCCACCGTGGGACCTCTCCACGGTCCTTAGGGCCTTGAAAGGACCTCCTTTCGAGCCGCTCCAGTCGGTTGATCTAAAACCACTCTCGCTAAAGACAGAGCAGTCTCATCCCAATTCGTCATATAACTGACGTCTTGGGACGTCTTTGACCATTCGTCAATATATGCCTTTTCAGGGCCAACCCTAAACCCAACTCGTCACCTAACTGACGTTAAAGGTAAAGCGTCAGTTGTATGACGACCCGGGATCGTCATCTACTGATGTTTAAGGGGGCCCTAAAAAGGCATATATTGACGAATGGTCAAAAGACGTCCCAAGACGTCAGTTAAATGACGAATTGGGATGAGACTGTGTTACTAAAGACTGCTCTCCTGTTGGCATTGCCATCTATTAAGCGAGTAGTAGATCTGCAGGCTCTCTCTGTGAGCCCTGCAAGTTTGGAGTTTGGAACGGATGACTCCAGAGTCATTCTCAAACCCAGGCATGGCTACGTAGCCCAAGGTGCTCTCAACGGCGTTTAGAGCACAAGTTATTACGTTATAAGCCCTCACCCCTTCGGGAGAGGATGGGGAGGCTAATATTCTCTGCCGGTTAAAGGCGCTGAGAATCTATCTGGAGCGCTCTGCGTCTTTTAGACAGACAGACTCTGTCGTTGTGGAGAGCGCAGTGTAATGAGTGCATGGTTCTGTAGCAACAACAGCCATGGGAAAATCGGTACGAATTTTACTATTAATAATAAAAGATAAGCTACTGTGCATTATAAATGTCAGGAATGTTTCTTTATTGACTCATTCTTTTTATAGAGATGATTTAAATGCTGAAATATGAGGTTTATGTTTTTATAAAACCTTTTTTTGTGCAGAAAGGTGTTAACCTTTTTTTAAATTTAGTATGTAAGATAAAAGACACTCCTTTAAAACAAATCTTTAATGTTATTAACTTGGTGAATTCACTGTGTATTAGGCTTTTTGAACAATATTCTGTGTATGTGATCATTTTGGTCACTATATTATCTAATAATTTTCATAATGATCAACTAAAATCAACTTTAATTGTGTTTTCACAGTAGCCTATAATGTGCAATTTTTTTTTTTGCTTGAAGGGGGTCTCGCCCTGTGTGTAATTCAAAGTAGAACCGGCACTGATCAGCTCCCTCCATCTCTACCCAGTTCCGCCGTGAGGTCATGCCTTCCGGGAGGGGAGAGTACTGTCATGATTAGGTACGTTCAATTTGTTTTTTTAGCCATTTTGTTCACCTGTTGTCTTTTCCTTTGTTAATCTTTTTCCCGCTGTTCCTGTTTCGTTCCCTCATGTTTCCTTGTGTATCAATACTTCCTGTTTGGTTCAGGTTGATGTCGGTTATCGTCGATATTAGTCGTGTCTATCAATGTTAAGGTTATCTGTTATCTTTCTGAGTATTCGAGTTTCCTTTTTCTGAACTATTTTGTTCGATCTCCTGTTTCAAGTCTGTGACTATTCTAGCTAAATTCATTTTTTATCAACACTTGAATGTGCGTTAGTTTCATTAAAAAGCGAAAATAAAATGAAAAAGCTGAGAAAATCGCATTTTTAGAGAAACCACATACCAAAGACCACATCCATATCGGATCCAGAAAGATGACCAAACTGATGGTGTAGATCAAGTTCGTCAACAGCCCTTATGCTTGCACAGTCCTATAGCTCGTCCTGGGTCAACATTTTATTCTGTAACATAGGCGGTTTTGATTTATTTACTGTGTAATGTTGACGATCGCATTATTTTACACATGCATCTGCTTACATATGATATCACTTGTTTCTGCTTCTTTTTTTTACCTGTGTTTCGATCCAGAGATTCTCTACTATTTCAGAAGATGTGTTATAAATGTGTCCCTATCATATAACAGTGAAAAAAAAAAACAGAAAGCCTGAACTTTCCATCAAAATTGGGGAAGCGTTTTCCCATAAATGACGGAAATTTACGTCAAAAGCCAGCCCGTTCTCATCCCAAAGCGCCATATACAACGCTTTTGCAAAAGCGTAAATATCCAACGCAAATATCCATGGCACCCTTTAGCGCCAAATGAGACGTAAAAATAAATCGGGCAGAAGGCGCCTCCTAGTGGTCTAACCCTACCCCTACCCCATATCTAAACTTAACCATAACCGTAGCGTCTCATTTGGTGCTAAAGGGTGCCATGTGCGTTGGATATTTACACTTTTGCAAAAGTGTCATATATGGCGCCTTGGGATGAGAATGCGTTGCAAAAGCAGGGAAGAGTTAAAGGACTTTACTTAAACAGTATAAACTCATTTAGATAACGGAAGGCATGGTAGTGTAGTTATTTGTGTTCAATTGATTTTTCAGCAAAGATGGCCATGTTGATAATTTAGAGGCCTTCACAATTTGCATATTAAATATGATACAATAAACTTTAGGGTTAATAATGTGCACAGTTTATAGAGTGACTGTGTTTTAAAGGATGGCTAAATGTAAGCAAATAATTGCTGTGACCTACACCTATGATTACAACCCCTTTGCCCTATACACCCTAACCCCAAAAAATGTAATGATTCAGAAACGAGAAACGAGGAACTGTCTGCACTTCAGCTGCATGCAATCAAGAGATGTTTGGATTCTAGAACTCCTGTATCTGCAATTATATTAATACATTAAAAAAAAAAAATCACAGGTGGATGCCTCGTAATTTAAGACCCAGAGGCAATGCTCAATCAGAACCATGTTAATATTCATCTGAACATTCCTGTCAATCAGCATTGGCAATGAGATTCTTCAGAGTTAAGATCTTAAGCACTGTAGCTTTAACTCCTATCTGTCATCATACTAAATTAGTCAATGGGTTTTCTCCATGCTTGGAGACACAGCTGCATTTGAGAGGTTGCTGGTGCCAGTGCTGGCCACCTGCTCGGACTGTGGAAGTAAGTGCTGCTTAGAACCATTTAGACATGATATAGCGGCCATAGAGGAAGCCGATGCGGAATGTAAAAGATCATTAATATGAGACTTTAATCTTGCAGAAATAAGAGCTGCTTCATGGCCATTAGAGCCTCTTTGTGCTGATCCATGACCAGCTTCCTGCACCTAAACACTGGCCGTACTCATTAGGAATCTGATCATGCAACTGGTCTCAGATCGGCATCGGAGTGCATCATTCTCTCTCCCTCTCAAAGAAAAAAAAAGCCATTAGGAAGACCACTGCAGAGAGAGAGGGCGACTGAGAATCCATATAGCAGGCTGGATCACTACTGCTCATTCAGCTGAACAGTTGCTATAGATACAGAGTGGTGATGATGTGACGCTCCCGTGATTTGTCTGTTGTTTTGGATAGCAATGTCACTGCGTTTGGAAATGGATGAACCAATCAGAGTCATTGCTTGCATCTGATCTCTGTCATGTTGTAATTGCAAATGATTGCCATGTTCAGGTCTGAAAATAATAATTACAGTAGGCTAAATCGAGAGGGATTTACTAAAACATCATGAGTACGATCTGAGTCATTCTCTAGCACTGCACAGAAGAATGCTTTATCACATGTTAGATTAAGGTGTATTTCAGTGTTATAATTATTCTCTAAACTCAAAGACGTGTACATGACTGTTTCCAAATAACTTGACGGCAGACCAAATGAAACTTCTCATACAAAATATAATGTAGTGTTCTGGCATATATCTACTGTGGCCGTATTGCATTCACTTGAAGAAAAAATGTTTTTCTGAATTAACAAGTTAATTTTTCATGAATTTTTTTTTGCTCAGTTTTTCTGAATTAACGAGTTAATTTTTCATGAGAATTTTTTTTGCTCTGTTTTTCTGAATTAACGAGTTAATTTTTCATGAGGAAATTTTTTTTGCTCTGTTTTTCTGAATTAATGAGTTAATTTTTCATGAGAAAAAAGTATTTTGCTCTGTTTTTCTGAATTAACGAGTTAATTTTTCATTAAAAAAAATGTTTTTGCTCTGTTTTTCTGAATTAATGACTTAATTTTTCATGAGAAAAAAAGTTTTCGCTCTGTTTTTCTGAATAAACGTAACTTAATTTTTCATGAGAAAAAAAAGTTTTTGCTCTGTTTTCCTGAATTAACGACTCTAATTTTTCATAAGAAAAATTTTTCATTCAGAAAAACAGAGCAAAAAAAAATTTCCATGAAAAATTTACTCGTTAATTCAGAAAAACAGAGCAAAAAAAACTTTTTCTCATGAAAAATTAACTCGTTAATTCAGAAAAACAGAGTAGTTTTTTTTCTTCAAGTGAATGCAATACGCCAGTCACAGATCTTCTGGCAAATTTGTTGCAAGTTATTTTCCAAATCTGCAATTTTGTAGCAAAGCAACAGAAAACCTTGAACCATTAACAGTGCAGTTTTATAGATCAAAATAACCAAAATACAAAATTTCTTGTTAAGACTTTAATGGTATTTTTATTTGCAACGTAGTTACACATTTAACAAACATTTACTAATAATAACAGTAAATCATGCATAATTACATTCAACTAAGAATAAACATTGTAAAATGTTGTTAATTAACAATGCTCATTGCTTTGTGAAATAACAATAATAACAATAATATTCAAACCAAAATAATTAATATACAGCTCCCTTAAAATACCTCTAAGACTTAATATTTGAATATTCTAACAAATGTAAAGATCAAAAACGATACATTTCAAATATTTATTACCAGAACAGTGATCATATTCAACAAATTAAATCATTAAATAAACACAATCAAATGTTAAAGTTTCTAACTTTTAGCTTTTTGATGATGACACATAATGAAAAGGAGTGAAATTCAATTGTACGGCCTTTGTAATGTCCTTGAGTGTCAAGGACATTACAAATGTCCTTGGGGGCTGTGCATCTTTAAAGCCTGCTTTGCAATTGCATAGTCCAAATGTTGGTCCTTGGCAGGTATTAGTTTTTTAATTTAAGGCAATTATTTAGTTTTCTGCAAATTTGCCATAAATTAATACCAAGTGTAAGAGTTGATTCACAGACCTGACTACAGCAAACACATTTCACAGTTATATAAATAGCATGTAATCCCATAGGAGACACAGTGGAAATCACATTACATGTTTTCTGCCAAAAAATAAATAAACCCTGTATCAATCCTCAAGACATGATCCCTGTGGCCATGGGAGCAAGCAGTTAGAATCATGTTTAAAGAATTTTTAGACCACGACGAAGAATCACGTTATAGAAAAATGTCTATACATTACATGCAACCTTGTAAGCATGTAGCCTATGTAATGGACTGGCCAGCTTTCATCAGCCACACTTCTTTGAATTTTAAAGGGATACGCCACCCAAAAATGAACATTCTGCCATCATTTACTGGCCCTCAAGTTGTTGCAAAACTGTTTGAGTTTCTTTCTTCTGCTGAACACAAAGGAAGATATTTTGAATAACAATTGGAACCAAACAGTTGTTTAGCACCATTGACTTCCATAATAGAAAAACAAATACTATGGAAGTCTAATTGTGCCAAAGTTCCATTAGTTCTCCAAAATATATTTCTTTGTGTTCAGCAGAAGAAATAAACTTGAAGCTGAGTAAATGATCACAAAATTTTCATTTTTGGGGGGAGTATCCCTTTAAAGAAGTAAAACGAAACATTTATTCTTTAAGCTAGTCTTTTTCAACCAAGGTTTTACAAGCTCAAGCAGTGCTATAAGCTCAGATGTTAATGGAGTTTGTATTCAAAAATCCACATCCAACATTTGAAGTGGATCAAAATAGTTCATCAAAGTTGTCCTTAGACATTAGTGGGTTTTGTTCAAAATTCATGAATAACTTTGATGAAAGGTTTTGATCCACTTCAAATGTTGACTAGTTTGTGCCCATAGGATTGCCAAGTCCATGGTTTTACCTACAGAATAGGAGAATATTTAATGGGTCTGTTTCAATAGGACAAAATCAATAATTTGAATAGCAAAATTTTGACATTCTGACATTTTGCACCTTTATTAAACATTGCACAAAGAGTTTTCTGTGGCTAAATTAGAAATAATGTCTATATGATTAACCATACAGAGAGGTACTTAATTTTAAAATGGCCATAGAGAACCTGTCCCAATTGTGATTTTCAATGAAATAAGAATTTTGAAGAATGGTAGAAGGTTCATCACACTCTATGGTGGAATAAGTCCTGATTTCTATAAATAAAAGAGCCAATCACCGATTGGTAAAGTCGTCGCTGTCACTGAAGCTGAAGCTCCAGTTGCTATAGAAATAGTTAGTGTTCTGAGATGAGCGCTTGTTACTGTGTAAGGACAACAACAAATCTTCCGCTAGTCAGAAACTGTAAGATGAATGCTAATTTGTATGGCAAAAATAAATTCAACTACACTTAAAGGTCCTGTATTATGCCCCTTTTCACAAGATAAGTCTCTTTAAAATAAGTCTCTGATGTCCCCAGAATGTGTATGTGAAGTTTCAGCTCAAAATAGCCAACAGATCTTTTTTTACAGCATGTTTAAATTGTCATTTTTTGGGGCTAAAAAAAAACGTGCTGTTTTAGTGTGTGCCCTTTAAATGCAAATAAGCTGCTGCTGCCGGCACAGGGGGTGGAGCTTCATGAGCTCGCGTTCAGTCTCTCAGGACAATTTCATCTCATGAAATGACGATAATATCAAAAACTCTCAGTGACGGTGTTCATTTCAAGTTGGACAATAATGCCTATAGAGTCAGAGTGCTGTATAGAGATGGAACAGGTATAGTTTAGTAGTTTAATTACAGTTATTATAACGTATTTGTCATCTACTTGTATGTATCCGTTATTTATTATAGCCTACAAGTTTGCTGGTTTGGACCAGGTCTGAATGATGATCAAACATATCCTGATGAGTTTAATAAAGTTTATTGTACATCACACAAAAGATGAAGCGTCAGTTTTACTTCAGAAAATCACCGTAAGAGCTGAGTAAACACAGTCAGCTATAAGAAGTGCGCAAGTTGAGGGAGCATTCCTGTGAGCGGACGTTAGTCAAAAAACTGTTCTACTGACGTCATTAAAGAAGGAAGTAGAGGGATGTAGTCCAAACGGGCCGTTCGATGTAGGCTACTTATGTTAAATAAAATATCTCGCTCGGCATCTGAACTGTGAGCTTTATAATTTTACAGATATTATTTGATACTCTAACAACAACATTACACATAGGGCTGTTTTCGACTAAGGATTTTCATAGTCTGAATCTGATTCGTTAGATTTTGCCGTAGTCGACTGATAGTCGAACATTTTTTTAAATTTTTTTTATTTTTTTTTGATTGGTCAGTAGCAGCTATATTTTTTCCATTTCAAACAAAAGAGATGGACGTATGCGCATTAGGCTATTCGTTCTGTGTTTTTTTTTCTAAACAGTTAGGCTATGTTTAGGTAGTATTTTTCATGTTTTTATCACACAATCATGTTTTTGATGCGGTGGTGAGCTTGTAACTTGTAACTTAACGCTTTAGCCTAAGGGTAGCAGCGGCGCTGCCGAAAATAAAAAGCTGTCACAAAGAACAAATATATAGCAAGGAGACATTTTAATTGTTTATTAATAAAGATGAAGTTGACGATGCTGCGCGAATCTTCGCAGGTGCATGCGCCAGAGAGAAATGCACCAGAGAGAAATGCACCGTTCATTTCATAAGCAGAGAGCATTACGCTTTCTTTCGTTTTGAATCGTTTTATTTACAAGTAGACATTTCAATATAGATAGGATATGTTTTAGGTCTGTGGAGTAGACTATACTTATACGCTGAGTTGCAGTAGTTATATTTTTAAGACGAGCTTCGGTGCCTCCGTGCCTTGATTATCAGTTATTGATTTAAATCAAGACAATTGGTTGATAAAACATTAATACAAATCAAGAAAAAAATTATAAAAAAACGAAATTCACTTTAAAGAAAGGATTTGTGCTTTTCTGTTTGAGGTCTGTGAAAGTTTTAAAGCAGTCAATTGCTGCTTCAGAGCGCTCTGTGTCCGTCGGAGAACTGTCACGTCTGTAACATTGTTTTTTCTTCTGTGAACACGAAAAATAATATTTTATGTTTTGTGGAGAGCCAACCCTTCCTCATCTGATTTGAGCAGTGTAATTCACAGAATTACAAAAAATATATTTTGCCTCCTATAACTTAAATATTTTTTGTCACTCATGAATGCTTATGCATCCACTAGATGTGCTGGGAATGTAGCGAGTGCGCGGCGCCCGAGGTGAGGCGTTTATTAGGCTAGTGTGAGCGCGCTGGGCGGACACGTAACTTACATTCGCAGCCTGACTCATATGAGTATTCATGTGCGACGGCTCGCTGACAGCAACGGCTGGCTGTTTTGAACGAGACGACACCCGGTTACTGTGAACGGGGAGCGCTTGATGAACATTTTCTGAGGCGTGTCTGTTCGTGTGTCTGTTAAGAGTGAGTGCTCGTGAGCGGGAGACGCACAAAACCTGATTTAAACGAGGTTGAACTGGCCGTGTACTATTCGACTATAACGTTCATAGTCGAATCAGACCTCTCCGAATCAAATCGTCGAATCCTTCGACTATTAGAAATCAGCCCTAATTACACACAAACTAAAGTTTGAAACATGGGATCATGAAGAATGGGACCTTTAAGATTTAAATACAGGGAATTCACAAATGAAATTAAATGGGTTACACTTTATTTGAATAGTCCACTTTAGACATTACATTTAACTATAAGAAACTTTGCAACTACATCAACTAACTCTCTAACTCTAACTATGGAAGTCAATGGGGTCGATCAACCATTTGATTACCAACATTCTTCAAAATCTGCTTTTGTGTCTAGAAGAAGAAATAAATATAAGAGGTGAATATAAGATGAAATATCATCCCAACAACAATTTGAATAAATTGTGACCCTTAATATACAGTAAATGTGCCAATGAGGATTTTCAACACTATCTCACGCCCAATTCGTATCAAATTCGACGAAAGATTAAAAAATGGCTAATTCGTACTAATTCGTACGACCTCACTTCGATACGAATTTGTACGATTTGTCTAAACCCACATGATGGTTAGGTTTAGGGGCGGGGTAAGGGGTAGGTAATTCGTACGAATTCATACGAATTGGCCAATTTGTAAAATATGTACGATTTAGCAAAATCGTACTAATTTGAACGAGCTGAGGTCGTATGAATTGTTACGAATTAGCCACTTTTTAATCATTCGTCGAATTCGTATCGACTTGGTCGTGAGATCAGGTTGGGATTTTAGTCTGTTGCTCATGCAAAGCTATCATACGGTCTTACAAATACTGAATAATGATCCCCACTGTAAGCCATGTCACACTGTAGGATCTCAGTTTGTGTTGTCAGATGGCACGTTAACAATGGAATGGACACACAAAGACTTGTCTAGAGTTTTACATCATCAATGTGGGATATGTTCGGTACCTCTGAGCTGCATTTACATGGAGGATAGAAATGGTGGCTGGCCAACAAAAACAGTCTCTAGCATTCATTTTGATCATTTCTTGAAAAAAAAACTTGTGTGTGGAGCAAGTGGTGGTTTGTTGTTGTCTCATTGTGCTTCTGGTTTTTGACACTGCAAGAATTTCATTGCTGATAAAATTGGATCACAATGGTTACTAAACGGCTGTCGGCGAACATGTCAAACTAGTGATCGAAAATTTCAGATTTTGGCCAAGGATCAGAGGAATCATTTAGGATTGACTAAATTTGTCTGACGGCCAAATTGTGGCCAAAATTCACCCGGATTTAATAAAAATAAAAATACAGTCCCTGTCCACCCATTATATATTTTTGGAGGTTTCGATGTCTCTCCCTGTAGGTTATTTCAAAAGTTTTCTCCTGACTGTTTGCTAGTGGTTCCGTACCAGAACAGGCTTAACCACAAGCCTCCAAGCTATGATTGTGTGGACAGGGGAGAGAGGATAATGAGAAAGAGTGGCTAGGGACGGTTTATGAGACAGCATAATGGCCACTGGCTACAGTTTACTCACTCAAACCTGGATACTTACAGACAGATTCCAGATTCCCAAAGTAAACTGAGCCAAAAAATGTTATTGCACTGCATTATATTTCCCAATCTCTTTCTGAGCTATCATCGCAAAACAATTGTGTGTTGTTTTGCTGATTAGCGATGATTGAAGTCATGTAACCATAATGGCCTGGAAGCCCAGCTGGGCAAAAAAATTAAGCATGGCTGCCTTACAGCTTTTGTGAAATGCTTTAGTTGTTTTTTAATTAACAAAAAAACACAATTATGCATTTTGAATCAGACAGAAATAGTCATAGTTCTTTGGAATTCATTGCTCTCAGAGACCTGAATAAACCACAACAACAAAATCTGAAAAGCATAAATGAAACAGTCTTTATTAATCATGACATAAGCATAAAAATTGACCAGTATATAATCCCAAAACACTTCCCAAATATGTAGAGTCTATAGTATTTTTAGGAGTTTTATTTTTATCAAAAGTAAAAAGCTGTAATAGCTTTCCAATAAAAAAATGAAGACTTACTTTCAGATATTTCGGTAGTCAATGGTCAACCTAATTATCTTTACAAATAGTAACTTATTCAAACTATTTCATCATCATCATGGCCTTGATCAACCTTGAAAATCATTTTTATTTTTTATGTGTGCTGGTAATGATATGTTTCACTTTTTGGATAAAAGTTTGGATATGCATTTGATTTAGCAGTTAACTTTAAATATATAAACATGAACAAAAGGAAATTGTTAATTAAACTTCTTAAATACTGACTTGCTCTGATCATGAGGTACCACAGTCCCAAATTTTTGTAAGGAACTGATGTGTCAAAATTTCATACCAGGATTCATAACAGTGTTTCTGTGCTTGATTCAACTACTGTTTCACTAGAGAAATGATGCAACCCTTGTGAAAAAAGAATGAAGGATCAATACTTCAAATGAAGGAGAAATGTTTCTGTACCTGCCATCTGGCTGATGTTGATATGAGTTTTGGCCACGTTATCTAGAGTATGTGTTTGCATTCATCATAGTCAGTGAATTCTGTTCAGTGTTCATCAAGCTCATCATTTCCAACAGTTAACACTGGCAAACAGTATGGCTGTGAAAAATAAACAAATATGTTCTTTTCATATATCAGCCTCCATGAGTAAAAAAAGTCATCATAAAAGCAGTTGTTACAACTCATGTGCTTTATTCCAAGTCTTCTGAAGCCATAAACTTTGTGTGAGGATCCAGACAAAGCTATCATGTGACTTTAGAAGAAGGAAAAATAGATGGCACATGAGGCCCCGCCCACACAGAGATGCATTTAGCTGTATACGTATAATTTTTTTATTTTATTTTTTTTTTGTCATATTGGCGTTTCGTCCGAGACGGTATCCAGCGCTTTGGGACACTGAAACCACAATTTTTTTGTGGATACCACTAGTTTCTTGGCTGGATAAATCTTAAAATGACCCCTTACATGAAAAGACCCCTAAAAAAAGATTAGTTGACTCAACTTAACTAAGTCAAGCCATCTTGTTGCCATTAGTTGACTAAGTTAAGTTGAGTCAACTAATCTTTTTTTTACTGTGTTAGCCTCTTGTATTCCTTTATTTATTATTGACTTTAATGTATTTTTATTTCATTTAGGCCTATACTTTTATAGGCCTATACTTTCTTTCATATGCTATGGTGCTGGTCTGTTGTCCAGATTAATACATGTCATATTTTGTAGGGAGGGGGATTTCAAAGCAAAGATAATGTTCGAACGATTCGATGGGAATTTTCTATTTACATAAACAAAAACGCACCCGTGTAATGTTCCATTCTGAACATTACATTCTCTGTAGGTTATTGGTAGGCCAGTGTTGTAGCCATAAAAAAATTATTTAGTAAATATTTATTATTAAATATATGTTATTTTTAATGTAATCTATGTTGATTATGAAAAGTGAACCGCATGCATGAGTATAGGCTAATAAGATGCGCAATATCTGGGAGACCTGAATTTTGACCGCATTAAGTTTTGTTTTGTATAAAGCCTTTCTTTAAAGTAAAATTTGTTTTTATATGAATTGTATCTTAATTTTAAAGGTACAATATGCAAGAATGTTTCGCCACCAGGTGTCGCTAACCTCTTACAATAACAAAGATTAATTCTACCAAACTACAGGCTGAATTACTCACACAGGTCAGTTTATTCGAGGAAATAAACTTGAGGTAAACCAGCGCTGCTTCACTTGCTCTAACAGTTACACTATCACACTAAACGGCATTTGTGTATGTTGAATGTTGTTAGTTAGGTTGTTTGTTGGCTGTATGAGACTAAGCTACATTAACAATCGAGATTAACACACAGATCATATTCTAACTTTTAATCGTGTTGAACTATATAACATTGATTAGTTTTAGATGCATTGATTTGCTCACCTGTTTGCTGAAGTAACATGCAACACTCGCGCTCTCTGTCAAGTCGAAGTTAGTCGCAGACGTGGAGCTCTCGGCATCTCGAAAGATGTTGATCTTCGTTTTAGTCCTATTTTTGTCGCAAAGTCTTCTTGCCATGGTCCGTAATGTTTGAACAAAACCGTGATAGGGATGCTCACGCTGTTCAGACACGCATAACGGACATAACTCGACCCAGTTGTCGCACGTCTGTCGCCATGGTTACTATTGCAGTACGAGGTAAAACCTGGCGGAAACCGGGCACGCGCAATATGACGTCATTGACTGGTGACTCCTACCCCTGCTCACACGCCCGCTTCCCCACCAATTTACAAATAGTTGGAAACATTTGGGATATTCTAAGTAATCAACTAAGCAAAATATACAACATTGGTCAAGTGGTTTTTGGATGAGTGTGAGCCTCTTGTATTCCTTTATTTATTATTTACTTTAATGTGTTTTTATTTCATTTAGGCCTATACTTTTTTAGGCCTATACTTTCTTTCATATGCTATGGTGCTGGTCTGTTGTCCAATTAAGACATGTCGTATTTTGTAGGGAGGGGGATTTAAACAAAATATACAACATTTGGCCAAGTGGTTTTTGGATACTTTACTGCAAAAATCCTGCATATTGTACCTTTAATCAAATGTTTAATCAACCAAGTTACCTGGATTTAATAAATAGGAAGCAAATATATGCTATCACACAGTATAATCAGGACATGGACGCATCGGCATGAGATAACTTGCATTGCTCGTAAACTGGAGACTCAGTCTCATAAATGAACCGAAACTCAGAAATATATAGAAAGCTTGAAATGTCTACGTTTAAACAACATCGAACAACAATTCAAGATGAAAAGAAACAGATAACTCTCTCTTATAGCCTATAATCCGGTATGAAGTGCATCAGCCTCATACTGCGACGTAGCACAGAGTCAGCTTCCTCTTTGAGTCCAAAATGACACAGAAAACACTAGTTTATTAATAAACATTTAAAATGCCAATATTTGACACATTCGTTACTTTTGCTGGTTCTTTGTGGCTTTCTGAGTCCGCTGAACTAATTGAATATCACGACTCCCTGATTTTGTACCAGGCATTGTATTGCATAGCCTATTGATTTTAGTGTCTGTATCATAGTAGCCTACAGCGCAAAAGGTTTTATGCGCATGCTCTAAGTCTTCTTCTCCCATTTTTAGGCCCCGTTAACATGAGAACGATTCCGGGTGAAAAGGTAAACATATTTTTTCGGATGTGCCTCCGTTTACATGGCAGCAGCGTGTACTCTTTTTAGACATGAGGGAAAAAATTGGATTGGAAAGCTCTGGGCTTGAGTAAATAATGATAGAATTTGGGGCAAACTTAATTAAAATAATAACAATGGCAGATCGTAAAACTTGCATGTTACAAGTGTGCAGAGGGAAAATGTGAGGGGATGAAAAGTTCAGTAAATCCCTATGCAGATCTCAATCGTTTTGGCTTCAAGCCATCGCCCAATTCATATTTTTTATGCTAACCAATATGATGTTTTAGAGCTTAGAATAACTAGAAAGATGTATATTTGTTATAAAACTGAATCAAATACTAAAGAAGTATATTGATTTTTCAACACAGCTCCCATGAAGCTGCGTGTCTATACCATCGGTGTACCATTTCTCTGTGGCATTTATACACGCCGAATAATGGTCTTTTGCGTGTATATGCTATCGCACTGAAAAAACCTGGGTTATGGTTTAGGGGGGAGGGGGTGTGGGAGTTCCGTGTGCATATCATACGCCGAAAAGTCTGTAATCATATGTACGCGCAAGCCTGCGTGCCATATACACGCAAACATGTTCCCTTTTTCGCCCCATAAATGCCCACAAGAAGTCACATTGGTGACGTACACACTAACTTTCCATGAGATCGGGCTGGATTTTTAGCTGGTTTTAGCTCATTTTTAAATGCTTGTTTTGTCTTATTTTAATTAATTTGAAGCCATCTTGAGGCCCTAGTAGTGGGCCTGGCGCCCTGGTTTGTGAACAGCTGCCATGTCAGCCCGTCTCATACCAAGACGGTCATATAACTGACGCTTTCAACCATACGTCAACATCTAACGTTTTAGGGTACCCTTTAACATCGGTTAGATGGCGCTATCTAACCCTAACCCTACCCCAATGACCTAAACCTTCCCCAACCTTCATCTAACTGACTCTAAAGGTAAAGCGTCAGTTGGATGACGCCTCTAGGATCGTCATCTAATTGACGCTGAAGGTTATCCTAATACAGTTGGATTCGTCAGTTAGATGACGTCTTGGGATGAGAATGTGTTGGCCATATTTATGATGGAACATTGCAAATTACAGGCAAAAATTTATTCTTATGGGACAACCCAAGTTCTAACCATCAGTAGTAAATGGTTTCTGCTGAACTCTTTATTTATTGATCATGAATGAGATAAAGTGGCTCAAATAAAATTTTAACCAGGCTACCATATTCTGCCATACAGGTCCAGTGAACAGTGAAGTGGCAGGAGTGAGATACTTTCGACTGTCTTAAAGAAGCGACTATCAGAACAAAATGTCAAATGGATCCAGACTCTTTCCATTTGGTGAGTAAACAAGCCCTTTAACACTTAAACTAGAAGTGCTTCAACATTTTACCAGCAACATGACAGTGAAAAGTGAAGAGAAAGCTAACCTGATAAGTGAAAGACAGTTCCACCAGAATCAGGTTTCCATCTCATTGCTCTCACTGCGACATGAAACCATCAACCCACTTTGGGCACAAAACTACAGTGCACTCCGTTTACCACAAATGCCCTTCAAACATTAAATTGCCTGATGGAGCTGCTGGCCATTATGTTGCATCTATTTATTCTAGCATGATCTGAAGGTTAGAGAAGAGAATTGCTGGCAGTCACTATCACTTTGCACTTGGACAAGAATAGTATGTCATCATTTCAACCACCACTGGACATTTATTTTTATAGATGTCACTGCATGAATGCACTTAAAAACCTTCAGAGTGGCATCTAACCAAAGAAGTGCTACTGATAAAAAGACTTCTGTTCTTATTTATAGAATGTTCCAAAGTCCTTTGTGTTTGCCAAATTCATTCAATTTGAACTACTAGAGCATGCTTATCAAGAAGTTGTTTTTCAAAGAGAAAGAGAAAAAAGTTTCAAAACAAACTGCCATTTATTGAATATATACATTAAAGATAGCCCATGTTTAATCAAGTGAATATTTCTCTTGGTAGGGAGAATTTGCCCCAGGGAAGAACAAAAAAAAAAAAAGAGGTAGGAAGATGTTTTAAATAAAGAAGAAAAGTGAAATGTAACTAAAAATCAAGTAATTCTTTTGGCCAACAAATATTGTAATTCACAAATTGCGCACATTTATAACAAATCGGTGACACTTTATAATAACTGCACGCTATTAATCATTTGTTAAACAGTTAGTTCATCATTTATAAAGCATTCATAGACATTAATAAGCAGTTTATAAATACAGTTTTTTTCTTGATTTATAAGCATATCTATAATGCGTTTAATAATCCTCTTCCCCACAATGTCATCCGATGTCATCCACTAGAGGTCCTCTTCCCCACGATGTCATCCTTTCATGTCATCCTTTTACAAAAACACGAATTTGTGAAAACGGTGACGTCATGCACACAAAAGGGGAACACCAGCCAAAAACAGAATTCTCCCCAGAGGCCGCCATTGGCTAGCAAGCCTTCACTTGGTGTTAGCATTCCATTTGACTCTCATTCATTTTGGCGTCACTTTGACAGCGAATAACTTTACATCTGAGGCGTTTAAAGACTTAATTTGTTAATCAGCGTGTGGTGTGCTGCCACACGGCAAAATCAACACATCACACATGCACCGATTTGACTCCCGAGTTTTTAACCAAAAAAAAAAAAAACTTAATGCGATGGTCAAAGAATCTCGACGTCCACCGGACTTTCTGAGTGCGCCATGCCGCCGGCTGTTTTGATTTTGTTTCCTGGTGCTTCTTCTGCGCCTCGTCACCTCGCTTTCTGATTGGCCACACACCACAGGCTACATGCTACATTTGTAACGAGATGAGAAATCGGCAGAAAAACTCCAATATGTTGCAAAATCCCGATTTGAGATTTGAGCGGTCCTGACGTCCATTCCGAGCAGATGCAGAGCATTCTTAACACACGACACACGGCAGGAATATCTGATCAGATTATTTTATGATCATCGGAGACATCCTTAGGATTGTCGGAAGGGGTAAAGTCGGGGCTAAAATTGGCCTAATTATCCTGCCATGTGAACCAGGTTTTACGTTTTGGCACCATTGAAACAATTTTTGTAAAAAAAAGGCTAACCATTGCGTCAGTAACCACGCGACTCTCTGTCACACAGTAGAGAAATGACTTTATAGACAGAAGTAGAAGCTTGCGGGCAATCAGGAGGACGTGGAGGCATAAAGTCAAGTTAGAAGCCCATAGAGATTTATAAAGTTGATTCTGCTGCTAGCTCTTGGACAGCTCCTACCAGCACAGTCTCATCCAAAATTCGTCATATAACTGACGTTTTGGGATGTCTTTGACCATTTCGTCAATATACGACTTTTTAGGGCCCCCTTAGACGTCGATAGATGACGTTATGGGATCCTAACTCTACCCCCAGACCTAAACCTAACCCTAAACCTAACTCGTCACCTAACTGACGTTAAAGGTAAAGCGTCAGTTGTATGACGACCCGGGATCGTCATCTGCCGACGTTTGAGGGCCCTAAAAGTCGTATATTGACGGATGGTCAAAACACGTTCCCAAAACGTCAGTTATATGACGATTGGGATGAGACTGTGTTACTCCTACTCACGCTCTCCGTCTCTGCAAGATTCAGAAGGGAATGATTCAGATTCCTCTTGGCACAGCTACTAGAAGACTTACAACTGTGAGACAGGTTGCTGCACGTCACATCTACGTCATCAAGCTCAGTTTAAGCTTGCCAGGTCGCTTGGCAAGGAAGTGAGTGCTTTTGTAATTGACATTTTTTTCGTTGAAGTCTGTGGGTCGCTGTCCCATTTCTTTTACTGTATGCATGTACATGGGTATAACATGTTCAGTCTGTATGCACATAGTGTTTTTTGCCAAGTGACATCGCCTGGCAACTGCTGGCCAACTACTGGCCTGACATGTATTTAAAATTATTTTCACGGATAGGTGTGAATGGGTTTGAAAACATTGTCATTTTGACAACATTGTTGATTCTATGTGAAAAACACAAATGGAAAAAGAGTTTCCATTTTTAGTACATTGTCATGAAACCATACCCTAAACAGGACATGATTATGATATCTTTTTAAATAAAAGACTTGAAGATATGAAAACATATTGTAACTCAAAACCTCCTCCCCAGAACCGCAAGTGTACAGAAACTAAGCTGCAAAAACTCGATTTTTTTTACAAATATTTTTAAAATGTGCTTTGATAATAATAATAATAACAGTATCTGGGGGGAAATCTATTATCATAATGTCTGTATTTGATGAGCTACCCCTTTTGCCCACAAATTCTGACCAATAATTCTTTACCATTTTGTTATGCATTTGTCTTTTTCTGCTACCTACTGTGAATGTGATTAAAATCAGCAGTGGGGGAAGCTGCTGGCTTTACACAGAAATGAATTTATTTTTTTATTTTTTTATTTTTTTAACACAATGTCAAGGCATAGACAGCACATTTTCTGTAGGGATAATCAACTAAAGTTGCTCAGGTTAGAGAATTAACCAATGCAAACACTTACATTTCAGCTGAAAGCTGATAAGAGTAATACAGCCTTATGTTGAGGACTAAAATAAACTGGAGCAATTCTTTAAACTATTCAGGGACCTGCTTCTTTATAATGTTTCATGCAGAAAATAAGCAGACAAATGTGGTTGTGTCCTGTGAAAAGGCAAAGTATTTCACTTCATACCAATTTGTACCTTCTAACCTCAGTAAAATGATGCAATTCTGCAGTTAAAATTTATTTAGGGAAAGATGATTTACTGTTACAATAAAACCTGCACATAGGGTGAATATTGCTTTCAGCCCTGTAATAGTGAAGCTCTTTACCTGACTTACTAAAAGTATCATCCTTCTGAATTTATGGTTAACAAGAAGCTTTAAATATTAAAACATTTTGCAAGAGATAGAATTCTCCCATCTCAAATTCTTTTCTAATGTCCAACAAGATCAAAATAATTCTAGCACACTGAAATTCTATTAAATGAAATGTTCATGTCTTGAGAATTGCTAGTGCACTAAGTTCGGGAAAAAAATAGGGCACATATTGTTAATATGAAGAAATTTTCAATAACACTTTACAGCAGGTTCCAATTAATTAATGCTAACAATGAGCAATACATGTATTGCTCATCGCCAGCATTAGATAACTGGACCTTACTATAGCAAATTGCTATAGTATTCATTGATCTCTGTTAATAAAAACTCTTCATTGTTAGTTCATGTGAGCTCAGTTTCAGTAAATAACCTAATATGAACAGATTTTGATTGTAAAAATGCATTAGTAAATGTTGAGATTAACATTAACAAAGAACAAAATTTTTAATTGTTAGCTCATGTTAACTAATGTAACTAATGTGTTTTCATATTAAACTTATTCCCTTAACTAAGACAAGTTGATATTATCCATGTTTTGTTCAAGGGTAAAAGGAAATGGGTAACACTTTTAACATTAGATACTGCATTAGGTAACATGAACTAACAATGCAGCATATTTTATAACAATAAAAGTACCATTTCTGTTTTTCTGAAAAATAAAAAAATACAGTAAATCCTGATGAGCAATCATATCTATGTGATCTAAAATATATTTAATTATGTGAAATGTGTGACCTGGTAAATCCTATAACCTGCTCCTGAAAAAGAGGATAAGCTAAATAATGATGGATGGGTTAGTGGGTGCGTGGGGTGTGTGTTCATACCACACATCAATGCAGGGTGGCCACCTTACTAATAGATCAAGCTGGGATTCTTTGTAATCATTTGTGTCAAGTCATGGGAAGGCAGAACTGATAACTGCACAACAGCAGTAGGCTTAATTAATACAATGTTTTTTTATAAAAGAGGTCGTTTTAGAGCATTAAAGCTAATCGTGCATGCTGTTAGCATTATGAAAACCAATGGAGACTAAATCTAAGCCAATAGAAATATTTTTCTAAATACACAGAGACGTGATTTGCATAATTTCTTATGCGGAAAAATTGATGTGATAGTGGAGCTGTGGGTTGCCAGATCTCTATTCATTTAATAAACTTAACCAAAATATTCACTGTAAATGCGTCGAATGTTAGAAAGCATGGTCAAAGGCGTCAGTTCAGATGACGCCCTACGGATGAGCGTCATCTAACTGACGCTAAAGGTTGCCATGTGTGTCGGATTGACGACGCATGGTCAAAGGCGTCAGGTAGATGACGCCCTTAGGATGAGCGTCATCTAACTGACGCTAAAGGCTGCCATGTGCGTTGGATTGAGAGCGCATGGTCAAAGGCGTCAGTTAGATGATGCCTCTAGGATGAGCGTCATCTGACTGGGCGCTAAGGCTGTGCCATGTGCGTAAGATTCGGGTCAAAAGTGTCAATCAGATGACGCCCTGGGGATGAGCGTCATCTAACTGACGCTAAAGGCATTGCCATGTGCGTCGGATTGAGACGCATCGTCAGAAAGTGTCAGTTAGATGGCGCCCTAGGATAAGAATGCGTTGGTTATTTTATTTATCTATCTATTTTCCAAAACGCTTGCTCGTGGCTGCAAGGTCTTGGGTTGTAGGCAAGGAAACACCCTGGACAAATGGCCCACACTCTTAGAAGAAATGGTTCTATTTAGAACCAGAAATGGTTCCATCCCCCGCTTCATATGTGGAACTCCAAAATGGTTTTATATAGAACCATTTTTTTGGTAAAAGGTTCTATTGGCCAACTATGGAACCCCAGGGTTCTATATGAGCCCGTTCTCATCCTTTGATCAGTCAGAACGCTATATGAAAAAACGGCGCTATACTAAGCACTTGGCACCCTTTATCGTTAATATAACACGCAACCCAAGGCGCAGTAAATCCAATAAATCCTTTAGCGTAATATGAGACTACCCTACCCCCACACCTAAACCTAACCATCACAGCGCGTGTTATATTAGCGATAACGGATGCCATGTGCGTAGTATGAGCGCCATTTTGTCATATAGCGTTCTATATGACGATAAAGGATGAGAATGTGTTGTCTATATAGAACCCAGAGGAACCCTTTTTTAAGAGTGTATAGAACCTTTTAGGGGCACTGATAGAACCCTTTAAGGTTCTATGTAGAACCTTTTCTTCTAGAGTGCAATCCATCACCATGCCACCACGGGGACAACATGCAAACTCTTCCCATTATTATATATAATACAATAAATAATAAATGCATGTAATATACTCACTGGCCGCTTTATTGGGAACACCTTGCTAGTACTCAGGTTGGACCCATTCTTCATGGCATAGATTTAACATGTTGCTGGAAACCTCATAGATTTTGGTCCATGTTGACATGATGGCATCAGACAGTTGCTGCACATTTGTCGGCTGCACATCTATGATGCATATCTCTGTTACACCACATCCCAAAGGTGTACTATTGGACTGAGATCTTGTGACTGTGGAGGCCATTTGATTATAGTGAACTCATTGTTATGGTCAAGAAACCAGTTTGAGATTTGAGCTTTGTGGCATGGTGCATTTATCCTGCTGGAAGTAGCCACCAGAAGATGGAACACTGTAATCATAAAAGAAAGGACATGGTCAGCAACAATACTCTGTGGCGTTTAAACAATGCTCAATTGGTACCAAAAGGCCCAAAGTGTGCTGAGGAAATATACCCACATTTCTGTGGGCATTTTCGCCCACAGAACTGCCGTTCATTGGATATTTTCTCTATTTTCAGACCATTCTCTGTTAACCCTAGAGATGGTTTGCGTTATAATCCCAGTAGATCAGTTTCTGAAATGTTGTAGTTACCAGCCCATGTGGTACCAACATACATGCCATGTTCAAAGTCACTTAAAACACTTCCTTCCCACTCAGTTTAAACGTCAGAAGATCTATATGTTTTATTTATTTATTTATTTTTTTCAATTTTTTAACTACATTAAAATATCATTCCAATAAGTTCTTAGAGCTAAAACCTAAAGATGAAGTGACTTTGCTGTCACCTCGTGTCTTATTTTAGAATGCTCTATAATACAGTTTTTTTCCCATTTTTGATGGGAAAAACCCCACTTCCCACTTAACACTGTAGAATTGATTCAAAAAAAAAAAAAAAACTGTGTGGTTCAGGAGGCAAACTGAGGAAAAGTTGCCAAGTCTTGTAACCGCTCAGATCAAGGGAAGTATTTTTTAACAATAAATCAAAACTATTTTGCCCAACATTTGTCCAAAATACAGTTTTAGGGTTAAACAGGGCTGCATTCAGTCCCGACAAAACGTTGCACAGTTTTATTAACAGAAATTGTATATATATGGCAGCTGAGAAGGCCACTTTGTGTTCTTTGTGAAGAATTTTCAGAGCCTGAAGTCAATAAAAATATGTTTAATACTACAAAATATGCCGGATGTTACAATAACTGCACTTGCCTCTCAGATCACAAGAGACATCCCAATTGAGTGAAGGGTTTTGTGGAAACTGAAATGGAAGCACGCATCTTACCTAATTTAGATTAAAACACATCTATTTTAGCCTCACATACCAGCCCGTTCTCATCCTTTAGCGTCACATAGAATGCTAAATGACAAATCAGCGTTTATCTTTAATATAACACACAAACCCAAGACATTATAAATCCTTTAGCATAATATGAGACTACCCTATCCTACCCCACACCTAAACCTAACCATCACAGCGCATGTTATAATAATGATAACGGGTGCCATGTGCGTAGTATAGCGCCGTTTTGTCATATAGCGTTCTATATGACGCTAAAGGATGAGAATGCGTTGCACATATTGACTTTATTTGTAGTTCATACTGTTTGAATAACCTGTATTTTCTTTCTCATTTTTAGAAAAAGCATTTAATTACCATTGTTACCATTGATAGGCTATCCTATATTTTTACAATAAAACTTACAACAAACATGTCTTCTAATATCCTCAGTTGTTGCGTACTCACGAGCTGCATCAGAACACATTTGTAAATTACTTTCCTTGAACCCATTGTGCAGTTCACTTTAATACCACATGCTTTATATACATGTTACTGCTGCTGATTGGACTGTAGTTCTGACACAACCCACCAAACATGAGAAAACGTATCTCAAACGCTGGTGCACGCCATTTCCAGGAAACATGGTGTTCAACCCGGAAACCGTAGTAAAACGTTGTGCACCATTTTGAACTTGATTTTTACTAATGTCCAGCATCAAAAGTAGGTGGAAACAATTCTGGTAACTATATAAATAGGATCCACTGACAAAGTTCTACAAATTAGTTTTGGAAGCTGCTGAGTGAGAGAAAATGCTACGTCTTATGCACATATGCGAAACTAATATTATTCAAGAGCAGAAACAGCCTACATTGAAGACAAAAAGGATGTGATGTTGGCTAAGATGCATGAAAATATCAATTTAGTGTTTATAGCTTTTGACCTAAAATGCTATGCTAACTGAAACAATATTTGCTGTCTTTCAGAATACATGCTTGCATTACAAGAGCCTTTAGTCGAATCTTTCCAAAAGCTTTTTTTTATGTTTCATAATTTATTTTGCTTGGGAATTGTGAAAAATGCATTACTTAATTTTTGACAGCTTATGCAAGGAATATATATAAAAAAAATAAAAAATCTCAGTCAGTGTATGATTCATCCTCAATCAGGTTAGATTTCCGACACTTGCGATTATTAATAGATGTTTGTGCTGATCAGCAGGACACCCAATAGACTTCATACATTTTTCTTCTACAGTAATTCATGCCAAATCTCTTGAATGATTGTGATCTTTAACATTCTCAGCACAAATAAAGGAAATTAGAGAGAAAATATGTTTTAAATGATTGATCAGATGTGATTTTGGAACCTCACAGAGAGTAATTGACTATTATATTCACATTTTTTACATTTACAAGATGTTGCACACAGTTTCCCTGAAATGCCTCGATTGTAGACACTTTTGGGGCTGTGATTAAAGGTGCAATGTGTAATATTTCTGAGGATCTATTGACAGAATTGCAATATAAGTTCCATATGTGTTCAGTGGTGTATAAAAACCTTACTCAATGAGCCGTTATGTTTTAATTACCTTAGCATGAGATATTTATCTACATAACCACGGGCACCCCATCAGTGAAGGTCGACATGTTTCTACCATAGCCGAAAGTGAACAAACAGCGCCATAGAGTGCGATTTCGTTACTAGCTTGAAAGAAAAGTCGCAGAAAGCTAGCCACTAACACTGTGAGTAGTGACTTTCCCCTTGTCAGTGGTGTAAAATATGTAGTTGGATTGTTTCATGTAACTTAGTTCTTCTTCGCTGTGTAATGGCTTTGACAATCAGCTGATCAATACTATTTTATTTATTTTATTTATTTATCCTTTATTTTACCATAGTCCCATTAAGATAAACATCTCTTCTTCCAGGGAGTCCTGGCCAAAATGGCAGCACAAAAAAGTTACACATATAATACAATACATACATAAAACTCAATCTTACATACAATTTTACCCAGCGCTCATAAAATAAACAAAAGTTACTTTACAAAACATGCACACATTTCCTTTAAATTGGTCAATAAAAGATTTTTAAAAACGTTTAAAGGGGTGAGAGTTTTTATCATTATTATACTTCGCAGCTCATTCCATAACCACGGGGCATAGAAAGAAAAATCAGTTTTACCAAGCTCTGAACTCTAGGAACCTTTAAAAACAGTTTTGCACTAGATCTAGTGCTATAATTATAAATGCATAATAGATGACAGATATAAATTGGTAATTTGCCTAGCAATGCCTTAGCAATAAATATCAACATGTATTTTTCTCCTCTGAAACAAAGAAGTCCAACCCACCAATTTATACAAGGTACAATGATGAGTGCGTGAAGAGGCATTTGTCACAAAGCGTAAGGCAGCATGGTATACACGGTCTAGGTTTTTTAACGACGATGAACCTGCATGTATATAAATCACATCACCGTAATCCAATACTACAATCCACATCCAATACTATTGACCGTAAAACAGTAATGTTACAGGTGTCAACAACCCATTGAATGCGGTCGACAAGTCAATCTTGGAAGCACGTAAGTCGATTACGAATGAGTTTTCAAAACCAGAGAATTTTTTTTTATTTATCATTATTTATTAATTAATTTGTGTGTAGTAACAATCACGGCATTTTTTGCCGCGCGCACCTTTGCACTCATGCGACGCATCGAGTAAGTTCTAAACAATGCTTTAGTATGCTGTAGTTGGATAGTTTCATGTGGTTCTTCTCCATCGCTGTTTTATAGGTTTGCTATGTGGAGATTAATGTGCTGGTTACGTTCGTGAGAAAATCAGCTGATTACTATTAATATATTATATATTAAGACCCTCGATCCTCACCTGACTATGGCTTTGCAAACTTATCCATGATGTGGTTTATAATGGACTGTGGTTTAGAAACTTGGTTTGCTCTAGCTATTCTCTGCTATCTCAGACAACGATGTTTGTCCCGTTATAGCAACCGTAGCTTCTTCGAAAGGAAGGAGTGAGCACTGAGCCCTTAGTGCAACTCCCAACTGAACCGCTAGATGCCGCTAAAATCTACACACTGCACCTTTAAAGGGTTCAGTTCACCAAAAAATGAAAATTAAGTCATTAATTACACACCCCCATGCTGTACCAACCCCGTAAGACCTTCGTTCATCTTCGGAACACAAATTAAGATATTTTTTATTTAATCTGAGAGGTGGATCACTCCTACATAGGCTGCCTAAGGGACTGGCACTTGACGGCCCATAAAGTGTAAATGTTTAAATATTCCATGTGCCTACAGTGGCTCATTTATAAGTTTATCAAGCGAAAGGCTTTTAAGTGTGCCTTATAGTGCGGAAAATATGGTGATTAAAAAGCTTATGTACAGCGTCCGTCTTCCTCTGCTTGTAAACAGAAAGTTTTGCGCTTCCAGCTTTATCAGCACGTCATCTTATACGGTAGGTGGCGGTAATACTCCTCAAGCGGTGAGCAGCCAGTAACAAGAAGTAGTCAAAGAAGAACGTCCTCATCGCAGTTCTCGCGCATGCATTCTGGAAATCTCTTCAATTCTTGTCTCAAGGCCCATAAGGAAGTAATGGAATAGTCGAATAAAGTCGTTATTTATGGGGGGGGGGGTTTCGCACAGAAAGTAGTCTCGTCGCTTGATAAACTTATAATTGAGCCACTGTAGGCACATGAAATATTTAAACATTTTGTTTAATGACTTTATGGGCCGTAGAGTGCCAGTCCCTTAGGCAGCCTATGTAGGAGTGATCCACCTCTCAGATTAAATAAAAAATATCTTCATTTGTGTTCCGAAGATGAACGAAGGTCTTACAGGGGTTGGTACAGCATTGGGGTGAGTAATTAATGACTTAATTTTCATTTTTTGGTGAAGCTAACCCTTTAACTTCACTTTTAGACATACAATCAAAACTTCCCTAAGCACAGATTTATTTGGTCAGAATGCTCAATCCCTTGATTTTGACCAAGGGACCTAGTCTACTCAACATGTACACTTCAGGCAGATCCATAGACAGATAGGCTCCATTATGGATTACAAGTGATCAAGGCCATAAGGCGTTCCATTTAAACATATTGCAAAGGTTTCACCAGTAGTGGGCACTGAAACGTAAGCAAGAAGTAAGAGAAGGAAGGGCATAAAAAGACTTAAAGGCCCCCTAAAATTAAATTTAAGTTTTTTAGATTTTAGTAGGAATATGTCAAATATAAAACAATGACAAAATTCCAATTTAGGAGATTTAAAGGTGCATAGCGCAAGTCTATGAGTTTTCGCAGAACTACTCCCTCTCTGGCGACAAGCGAAACTGCAACCAGAGGTGTGCACGCTCATGGAGCGCACACACATGCACGCTTGCACAAGCTGTTCATAACCAAAGGAGCATCAGCCGCACAAATCTTTTGTTACAGTCATAATGTGTTCAGAGGTAACAAAGTTATAAATCTGCAACTCATTGTAAATATTTGAAAGGAAACGCATTTGATTTGAGTAAATTACACACTGGGGAGGGGAAAATGAGGGTAGAAGAAAACTTCGGTTTTTGTTTCCATCTATCTTCATGTTGAACTGTTTTATGTGTTTACTGTATCCACTTACGATTGTATTATTATGGAAACACATTTATGAACAATATACAGTAAGTTTTTACTAGTATAGGATGCCGTTTGAGCCCTAGAGTAGACTGGAGATCTCTCCATTTGTTGAAAGCCTTCCCGATGTTGACTCTCGTCTTATTCCGACTCCTGGCACTTGACAAAAGTTGTATTGTCTTTGTCTTATGTGGAGTTTGCATTGGGGTTTGGAATGAACTACAAGCCGGTCTCTTTGAATCAATCTTCTACTTTTGTCGAAAGTTGACTAAAGTTGTGTCGCTCGAAGTTTTCTTCTCTGATACGGAGAACGGCGGTGAATACACAAACCTGCCAGACATAGCCAGGCGAGCGTGAACACGCATGAGCGTACATTTATTTTACTGTACAGGATTATAGAGGCAATCGCAGTGATTAGAGAAGGGCTCATTCAGCCCATCAGGAAATTGTTCAAGCATGTATAGGTTAGAAAAACAGGTATTTTTAACATGAAATGTTGCATAATGCCCCTTTAAGCATTCAAAATTTACAGCCTCTCACTTCCGCTTAAATGGATCACAGATTTTTATGACATCAGACATCATGACTTCTCATCACATCTTCTGCCCAATCAAATGCTCTCTAGTTTCTAAAGCATCCCTTTATATGCTAAAAATAGACTTGTTTGAGATGTGCCTTGCCTCGCCTGAAATGTGACCTCTCTTCTCGCAGTGGATTCAACTGAGTTTTAAAGTTCAAACATTTTAAAAGAGGACAATACATCACAGTTGTTTAAACCAATGAGCATTAAGCTGTGTCGATCAGCAAGTCGTTTCCAATCAGTGCTTTTGATCAGCGCAGTCGATGGAGAGCAATTGCGCGCAACTGCAGAATCCGACATGTACGCCTTGCGGTCTCAAGAGTTTTTGACATACGTCATCATGACATGAGAGCGAGGTGGAGCACACTCGGACACATTTCTAACCGGCATGCATCTCGATGGTGATCCTTGGTGATCGGTTCTGTGCAGATTTTGCTCATCTCAAACAAGCCTAAGACCACCTGGCCAAAGCGAGCGTTGACACGTCACAAACCAATATGGGTTTGAGATGTGTGTTCAGGTTACTTGAACGCTCGAGTTTCATTCCATTTTCCAATTGTACGTTGGTTTAGAATGAAATGTCTAGAATTTACTTACACCTCTATTGAATCCAATGTATCATCAGCCCTCAGATTCGCTTCCATGGTTCTGTCAAGTATGACTTGCAGCCAGTAAGGTAAACTAAACACAATTGGCTATTTGAAAAGGGGAGGGGCCATTCAATATGTCCTGCCTTAGCTTCCTGTTTCATTGGAAATTACGTCAATGCCCAGTCAGCGGAGTGGCAATCGAGAAGAGTCGAGAGTTTCCCGGTGGGCCGGTAGTGTTTCGAGGCCGCGAGGGCCGGTCTGATAAAATGTATTTATTGGAAGTTCGCCATGTGTACTTGGGGCCCAAGCTAGGGGAAGAAAACATTTTTTTTTACATCTTCTATAACGGAGCATATATTTGCACTAAGTGTCTGTCTTCAGAGCAAAAAGATGCTCGTTTCGAAACAGTTTCAGTGGGGTAGGTTGTAGGGCGTCAGTATTTGAATGCAGCTTTTGATCCGCTGACACAGAGTTCGAATCCGGCCTTAGCCGAACTCTTTCTTCTCCATTTTCCCAAAAGGGAGAAGAAGAGAGAGTTAGAGCAAAGGCGGATTCAGAACTCAAAGTTCAACACATATGTAAAGATGTAAAACCTAACATTAAGGTCTCTAGCGTTATATTTTGCCAACGAACTAAAATTGAAACCATGATGGCGTTGTGCCATTATAATAACTGACATTAGAATAGCATCCTGTTTTTGCTGCGTGATTACTTTGCTCACGTGATCATGGTCATCTGTTGTTTTCTCCTATAAATAAAAGCTCAAGGGTTTATTTCTTGCAAGTGAAGAAATTAGGACAAAACCAGTATTTAATTTTCCTATATTATAGTGTAATGTAGGTTAAAATATACTTTTGAAATACTCATTTTCACTTACATAGTACATTTATAGGCTAAATGGATTATACAGTACGTCATAGGAATAATTATAAATCATTATTACATTATTATAATAATTGTTTGGCATCCTAAAACACCATTGATAATGCAATGCAGACTGAGACTCTCATAACTAAAAAGATATTTGAGCCCTCTTTATTGTCCTGGTACAAATTAATGCGTTTTCTTTGTTCAACGAGCAGTTCATGGGTTGAAGCTCTTAATTTTGATCTCTCAGAGAGCACGAGATTGATGCATTTAACCTTAAAATGTCAAAAAATTTCTTGCGGGGAGCATGCCCCCGAACCCCCCTAGAGGCACAAAGTCCACCTAACATAAGTTTTAGACATTCCTATGGGAAAGAACGACCATTTATGAACTTTACTCCAGCATAGTACAACAAAGTTCCTTTTAAATCAGTAAAACTAAATGCTATCGGCTATTAAAATCGTGCCGCGACGAGGGCCGGTGGTCTTCGAAATTTCCCGGTAGATTTTTTGGTCCCACTCCGCCCCTGTCAATGCCTCATTAGTGATGTAGTACTCAAGTCTGGTCTCGGACTTGAGACTGGTCTAAAGACCGATTTCTGCTTTCTCGGCCTCAGTCTCGAACTTGTTCCTTCAGAAGACTCGGTCTTGACTTCGAACTCAACCCTTCAAAGACTTGGTCTTGACTCTGTCTCGGACCACAGTGGGAGGAGAAGGACTTGTAATTTTCAGACCAGAGTACTCAAGATTTTTTTTCCAGTGCATTTTTTTATGTTCATATAAAAACACATAACACATAACAACAATAATTATAAAATGCAATGTTGATGGGCATTATTTGAAAATGACATCTGACTTGATGATCAGTGTCTGCAGTTACTGCCTGGTATGAGCGGCGGCAAGATGAGCAACCATCTGCCATCATCAAATTCGCTTTTCAGAACCACAAACCGTTGGTGACCATACACCTGCATTATATGACTGACAGACAAGAATGGTTTAACCTAAAAATACCAAAATTGAAACTACTGCAGAAACAAAGACAACAACATCTTGGATGCCCTTGAAGTAAGCTAAAACATACCAAAAATTAATTTCAAAGTGAACTATCTTTTAAGACGTTAAGACGACTGCTCTAAACAATTCCCAATCTAGCTTAGTCTGTAGGCCTAACTGTTGATTATTAACTGGGGTCATATTAAATCATGAATATCAAAACTGATATGTCGGAACAAAATCTCGAACTCGGACTTGCTTCCTCAAAGACTCGAGTCTTGATTCAGAACTCGAACTGTATTTGAAAACCAACGGACTCGGACTCGAACTGTATTTGAAAACCAACGGTCTCGAGTCTCAACTTGGACTCGAACCCTTCAAAGACTTCGAGTCTTGATTCAGAACTCGACTGTATTTGAAAACCAGACGGACTCGGACTCGAACTGTATTTGAAAACCAACGGTCTCGAGTCTCAAACTTGGACTCGACCCTTCAAAGACTCGGTCTTGACTCGGACTCGACTGTATTTGAAACCCAACGGTCTCGGTCTCAGACTTCGGACTCGAACCCTTCAGAAGACTCGATTCTTGACTCGGACTCGAACATGCGCGGTCTCAATCCTCATCACTACGCCTCATACAAAGCTGCAAAGCACTTCAGTGGGCCTTTAAAAGAATGTACACAGCACAGTATTCCTTATTTTAATAATTCCCCCAAATGCAAAAAAAAGAGGCCTGGTTGAGTTGCGTTAGTAGTGTTATGGTAAGGTTATGGTATGGGCCATGGCATTTCTAAAATGTGTTCGAAGCAGCTGACCAATCACAACACATCCAGTCGACCAGTCAGAGCACATCATGCTTTTCAGAAGGAGGGGCTTCATAGAAGCAGGAACTAAACAGGGGTGCGATTTCCCGAAAGCATCGTTAGCCAACTATGGTCGCAGGTTCCAGTCGTTATCAGCGTAGTTCAACGAGTTCGGTGTTTCCCGAAACCATTGTTCCAACAAACATTCGCAAACAGCATCGCAAAGTTATGTGGTTTGAACGACAGCTCTCGACCTGTGGTTAGAAGCATCGTTTCTATATTGCATGACATTTGGAGGTAATAAATCCTTATCTTGAGCAAAATAAGCAAGCTGACATTCAGTACAACCGGTGCCTTTTATTTAGAATACATACAAATGTAATTTACGTCTTTTAGTTTGTCAAAAGATTTGAAGTAACGTGTTTGAAGAGTGCGCATGTGCGAACGTGCTATACTATGTAAGAACGAGCCAAATATTGAGTCTGGTAATAAAGCAAAATAACTGAGAACAATTAGAAGTAGTCCTCAGATGACATGTCTGTAATTTATATAAAACAAATCTAGCGTTACTTGGATCTCAAACAGTTTCATTAAAAGTAGTTATTACTCCACCACGTGTGAAACCAGACGTGGTTGAACGACACTTTGCGACAATCGGTTCAGGAAACAGTCGTGACTAGCTAGCTGATTTCTCCAACAATGCATCGTACTATGGTATTGAAGCAGGGAACTACGTCGTTGTACAGGAAACGCAACCCAGAGCGTTACTGACTGGGAAATACAGAGCCCTGCACATGACATGCAAGAATTATTTTAGCGTGTGCACGATTTATTAATTTGTTTCCTCAATTTACTAAATCGTGCACACGATTTACTATTTCGCACACTCTATTTGCTAAATCGATACAGATGATTTGCTGATTTATAAATCAAGGGATGAAATAGTAAATCGTGCACACAATTTAGCCTAAAAAATGTTGTGCAGGGCTCTGTAGGGTAGAAAGGTGCTGCAACAATTTCAAATATGTAAAAAATAAGGTGTTCTTTGACCATTCAACCAATAAATCTATTCCAGTAAGCCACAAAAACAAAACCAAGACTTTGTAAAAGAGCAAAATAGGTCATATTTAGAGGTCAGGATTGTTCTTAAAATGCTCTTCCACCAAATAAATATGATGCAATTATGTGTGTGAGCTTGAAGGAGAGATTGAACAGGAAAATTTAATGAATCAAAACAAAGCAGCAGTGCCACTGTTCTTTTAAACAGAAATCAAAGCAATAAAAAATAGTCAGTGGCACAGTGATGTGTTAAATGCTGCTAGAACTGATGCTGACAGCTTGGCACACTTTGGCTTGGCTCTTTAATACATTACACCATAATGTCTCTGCAAGGAAAGGGAGTTGTCTTCATGTGTTTGTAAGGCCACCTACATGTTACCTTTAACAAACTATTTCAAGTTTCTAAAGTGACGTTCATTATTTGCTTTTGGCCCTGTGGCAACACAAGCAGAAGAAGGATGCTCATGTTATGGTGTAACCAGATACTAAATCGGCTAAGGTCTAACAATGTTAATATCTCAGATATAAATCAATGTAAGTACTCTGAAATCCGGTTCCTAGGGCCATTACCATGAGGTTCCAGTGTGTACTACAAGGGGACCGTGTTATATGGGAAGATTATCCCTATTGCACAAGTAACCAATATCCTTCTTTGTGCAGTCTCACATTGTACACAAAGCCATCAGTAGTACATTAAACAAAACATCACGGGACACTGCGGTGCAAAAGCACTTCCGAGCAATAAATGGTTAAAATGAAGAAATCCTAATATGTTTTCCGTATCATAAACTGCGAAATTAATGTGCGAGTGTACATTTAGCATGCTACTCTCAGTGGAAGAAAATGAGAATTGTTTTATTACAGTGGCTATATTATGCACTGTCAAATAGCATTCTAATTTTTTTCTTTTATGGTCTGTACATATGAAATTGTGATGTGCATTATATTATTTGTATTATGCATACACACAAATCATATGCAAATTGCTGAAGTGAAATGCTCTAGCCATTAAAGCAGTGTGTTTATTTATTATGCCATTAAACTTTCCAAAATGAACACAAGTAAAACCAGCTGTCAGGGCATGTTCCCTACAATCAGGGGACATATTGTTTTAAAAAATGAAAGATCTATCAGGATTTATATAATAAAAGTACCAAAAATCATAGCAATGGTGTTTATTTTAGGATTGTTAGGATTGTCCTGCCATGTGAACCTGACAAGCTGTTATATATAATGTAGGTTCTACACGACCCTAATAATGTGGCCCACCAGGAGATGTCACTGTCGTGTGACACCTCAAAAGCAACGTCAACTCATGAAACAGATAGAGTTACTTGTGAAATTTTCATTTGTGTAGGCTATTGCACACACTCCTTGGTAATATGTTGTTGATTAAGATATTTAGTTTTAATATAAAAAATTGTCGTATTAACATTGTTTTTATTCCAACCAAAATAAATTAAGCCACAAAACACATAGAACAGCGTTTCCCCTGTTTACACTGCACCTGTTATAATAATTATAATTATAATAATAATTATTATTAACTAAAAGAGACACCGTCTGTAATGTTGATAGATATTAGTCTTTCTTTTATGTATTTATATTTCTGTCTTCAGAAATATATATTCCGTCTCCTGTTTTTTTTATTTAATTAAAATGTTTGCTATATATTTTTCCTTTTCAGATAAACTGTTTTTTTTTAAGTTTTAATCGTGACAATATTTTTTTAAAAAAAACGTCTATTCCATTAATGCTACCACCCATCTCTCCTAAGAATTATTTGAAAAATTCCATTGAGAAATTTTGGGATCACAAACATCTCTGAGGAAACGCATTTCTATTATGGGAATCCTGAGCTGAACTTTGAGTTGATCATCGTCTCATCATATTTCTTTTGATCTTGGGATGAAATGTGACCCTGTCATGCTTTCGTGATATATATTCACATGACGGACGGACGCGTGGAAACGTCAGAGCGGTCTGATTGTAAAAAGACTCGTGTCACGTGACTGCTGTGAACCGAACAGGTTTGAAGGGTTCAGAGATTCACCAGCTACTTCTTCAAACTACAAGTCCAGCGGAACGCGGACCCTAACGTTACTTTACGCCACAGCTCGAGCGTTGAAACGTTCAGTTAAGTTGTGTGACCTAAGGAGAGGTGGTCTTGAATAAATCTCTACTTTGACGAAGCTCAGCTGTGAAGCCGGATCTAGTCTAAATAGTATCCAGACCTGAGCGCTGCACTGTTACGAAGAATTTAGCCGTTATTTTTTCATAAGTCCTCGGGAGTTTTAAAAAATAGGTTTTGATACAGTGATATCAACGGACAAGTTTATCATATGTCAGGTTGTACGGGAACTGAGAGAATTTCAAGTCATCTTTCGGACTTCATTCTGGAAGAAAACACTCTTTTTTTCATCGGAGCGGACAAGTAGCTGCTAAACGTTTATTTCCATCCATCGTTGGACGACGATCTTGTTCAACATCGCCTAACTTCAGGTTAAATATAGCCTACATCGAAAAATCGGATCTCATCCATAACACAGACTTGTATTTGATGTCAAGGTTACTATATGAAATTCTACATTGCCATCCAGCACAAACGCGTCGTGTGTCAGTTGTTTGCGTGATGCTTTTGTAAACTAACAAGCGCGTGGACGACACTGGCATTGTGCTGTTGTTTGGCGTTTCATGCTTTCACGGGATTAGAGTTTGAATTAAAATCTCTGGATGGACGAAAACGACCATATCCCGTGCCGTGTGGATTACTGAGAAGAGAGATACGCGTGGGAATCGAGACACCTGAGCCGGATACCTGTAACTTTTCTCTGTCTGGAAAGCTCTTCACCATATACATGAGATTGGGCTTTCTGTCTGTTGCTGGTTGACACGGTCTTTTTTATTTAACTCCTACTGGTCTGGTATAATGGACGTGATAGCTCTAGATAAAGTTCAGCAGCATCACAATCCAACAGATTCTCGCTGGGAATTCGTCGCTGGACTGTAGACGTCGGTCGAGAGATATTTTGGAGGAGCGCTGTTGTTTATCATCACAAACAGGATTTATTCGTGGAAACTACGATGTCCGTTTTACGCTCTTGGATGGAAACTCTGTTGCTGTATATATTCATTTCACATGGTAAGTCTGCTTATGTTTGCTTTACTATACTTGCTTGATGATATTTGGGTGTTGTGAATGACTGCAGCGTATTTTATCCAGTATGTTGGGATGCAGTGGGTTTCAGAAGTCTTAATTGGTCATTCAACACACATACACTACAGCGCAGAGCTGTGATTAAACCGATTTTAATGCTTCAAGTTCTGGTTTTGTTGCTGTCTCCAGCCTTGGTGGGCAACGTTAGCTTCAAGTGCGTGTTTTTTTACTTCATTATAATGCTTTCTGTTTTTTTCTTCTTCTGTTTAACACAACATATACTTATTATTCAAGCATAGCAACTGCCCGCAAGGTGGGAGCACGACTAAAGCTTGAGGCCAGCCAGTGACAAAAAAAAAAATTAAAAAAAATAAAAAAATCCCTTTTTTAAAAAAACAAACAAAACAAAAACAATGTGAAATCAGTTTTTGAGCCTGTGCTGTGAAAATAACTTTCTTAATTTAGTGTTCGGATGTAAAAGAAGGTTTTGCATTAGGGGAGTCTATAGGACTAACCACCCCAAAGTAGCCAAAACAAAATATGTGGTGAGTGACTTGAAAAGTAGCCTACACAGGCTATAATAAACCCAAAAATCTGTAACATTAAGTATTCTAAGATATAACAATTAGGAATCATGAAAGTAAGGGGTTAATTCACCGAAAAATCAAAATGATTCCACAATTTTCTCAGCCATTAAGCCATCCTAGATGTATTCAACCTTTTTCTTTAGCCTCATACAATCCCAGATATATTGAAAATTTGAGGAGTGGGAGTATGGTCCCTTGTTTTTTGAAACCTAGAAAGTGCATCCACCCATCATAAAATTAATCCAAATGGCTTCAAGGGGTTAACAAATGCCTTCTGAAGCAAAGTGATGCATTTTTGTAAGAAAAAATCCATAATTATAACTTTATAAACTGTAGCTTCCGATAATGTCCATCCGCACGTTCACAAGTTCTGGAGGAAGAGTGACCTCTGGCCCATTACATAGCTCAAACTCCTCTGACATTTCTCATAAAAATTCTCATTTTAGAGTTTTATTGTGATTGGTGTTATATGTTGGGTCATAGGTCACTCTTTGGCCCGAACCAAAGAGTATAGAAGTACCAAGAAGCGAAACTCAATAGAATGTTCCATTGCAACAAACGCATCCATGGGCAGAGCTGCAGCTCCGCCATCTTGGACTGAATGCAACACATAGTTTTAGTGTCAGTGCTACATTAAACTACTATATAATTGTTGAATATAATGTATAATAATGAAATGGGGGAATATTTGTGGGTCCTGATCAAGTTACCAGAACAAAGTACCCTACATTATTTAAATATATCTGGTCAGTGAAAGCATATTCGTCTAAAATAAATAAGTGTTTTCAGCTTAAGAATCATAAATATATTTATTCTGGTGTCACTATTGTCCTGTGCATTGGGTTTCCTGGATCAAGTCCAAGCCTATTCATTTACACCAACAATGTAGGCTAATATAAAATTTTACATATTAATCAACAGTTAATTTTTTGTCAACCTTTTATCATGTCTTGAGAGTATCGCAATAATATCATATGTGAGTTCAGTATCGTGATGTATCGAATCATGACATGAGGGTATCTGATTGCACCTCTATTGGCTATGTATATTTTGTATCATGCAATGCACGCAAACAAAATGTAGCCTAGTACGGCACTTATTGTATGCACGTAAATGTCATTATACGCAAAAGGTCATTTATGCACATAAAGGGACGCAAAGCTCAATTGGTCAGTACACCTTCTCGGCTCCCTTTCTGTGTACAGTTTATCCCAGTTATAATATATTTCATCATACAGATTGTGTAGTCTGAAATGATTCATAAATGATTCTTAGGTTGTTTTATCTGTGTAGCCAGACTATGATGTGCAGTTTCCTAAAACCCAAAAGCATTTTTATGTTGCCTTTGCCTATGTGAAGTTTGAGTGGAATTTTATTTACTGAATGAGATTGATCGATATGGAAACACAGTTGTTTTCTGTACAGAACAGTTATCCCCTTACATTTTCCCCCAAGATAAGTTAAGACTTTCTGTTTTATATTACTAGAAGTTCATGCAGTAAATTATTCGAGTGTTTAAAAGGTAAAAAGTGCTTTACCCTGGGTCTACTGCACAATCACATCCCTGCTTTATGAACCCCTGGAGCCATATGGATTACTTATATGATGGATGTAGTTTATTTGGGCTTAAAAAGAGGTACCATTCACTCCCATTTTATAGCTAGGAAGAGCCAGGATATTTTTAATATAACTCAGATTGTGTTTGGCTGAAAGATAAAGTCATACACCTAGGGTGCCACATAATTATAGGCTATTTTAGAGTCAGAACAATATTATGGCATCATAGTGTGACTAAGATTATTACATTGACAGTCAACAGTACAGAAGAGATATTTCTTTGAAATATCCCTTTGAGGTCTGATCCTATCCCTTATTTTCCTTTCATGAAACCATAAGAACAAAGGCAACATCATTTGGGAGTCATCAAAGTCCTGAGGGTTCGTTATGTGACTTGACTGTAATCTATGGTATTTGACAGAAACTTGGATACGAGGAACACCAGAAAAAGGGAGCTTCAGTTTGTAGAATGTTTTGATTTTTAAGTTATGAGTTATGCCATGGGAATTGTTAGTTGACTTAAATTTTGTTCAACTTGCTTGCGTATTTCACTCTTCCGTGATTCATACCTTGTACATATAGAAGGCAGGAGCAATGGAAGGTTGTACGTGCTCATTATGTCATCCGTCAGGCACTGTCCAATACAATCGCGCATGTTTTGACAACAGTGCCATTCAGTCATGCGTTTGTATCTGTAATCCAGACAGCCTTCATCTGTGGTTGATACTGATGTACTTGGGCAATAAATTGGGCCAGCGCAAGTGTGTCTCCCTCGCTTCCAGTTACAGTGTGACTGACAGGAACCAGGCATTAAGATCAAGGAAAACATCAACAAACCTGAGACGTGCTGTGAGCTCTCTAGGAATGTCCTGTTTTGTTAATCCACAGGGTTGCACCTGTGCGGAAAGCCCTGGTTCGAGTTTCAGAGAGGCTTCCTCAGTGAAACCAAATCATCTGGAAAGAAATAGCTTTGTTTTGTACTCTTGTTTTATTTAGTAGGCCTGGGAAGTAGCTTCGGTGGAAGCGATGCTATAGTACTCATCCTTATGACAAACAAACCTGAAATTATTTTACAACTCTTCTAATTGAATCCTGGCTCATCTTTTATGGTCTTAGATGTTTAAAAAGTTTTAACATGTAAGCAGAACAAAAAAAAGTCTCTTGAATGCTGCATTTGCAAAATTTAAAGGGTTAATGTTAAAATCTTTCATAAACGATTCACTCTCATGTCATTTAAATCCAAAGTTTTGTGATTTTCTGGTAACATTTTACAATACGGTTAGTTAACTACATTAGTTAAATTTAACTAATATTGAATAAGGGTGTCACGATTTAGAAAAATTAACTCACAATCTTTAACTTCGGATTAAAAAACGGAATCGTCGATGTTACCATGCCCCCATGTCACGTCCGTTCGGCTTGCCAAGCGGAAAATGTTCATTTCAACATTTACTAATACTTCATTACAATCTTGTCAACATTAATTAGCACTGTGAACTAACATTGAACAAATGTATTTGTATTAACAAACATTAATACAGTAACAAATGGATTTCTCATGGTTAGTTTATACATTAATTAATGTTAAAAGGGTGATGAACTGAGAAATCTAAATTTTCCTTGAGCTTCATCATATTATAAGAATATCCTGAAAGTTTCACAACTGAAAACGTCCTTGTTAGTCCAATAAAAGCTTTTTATTGACACCAGGCTCAGCAAACGACTCGTTTTTGATGTCAAAGAGGATAAAAACACCACACCCGCAGAAGACCAACGTCTACTTCAACTTGGCCAGTTTAGCCCCACCCACTGATTCCCGCATTACACGCATAGCTAAATAACATAGGCCTACCTTGTGATGACAAACCGGATTCGAGCCACCGAGCAATAGTACAAAATATTGTGTAGTGCCTGGTTGTGGTAGAAAACAGTGGCTGCATAAGCTTCCTCTGGATTCCAGTAGGACTGCATGGATAAACATTTATTTTTAATGACGTTCCAGATGATGAGGTAAAACATTGTCCGTCTGTTCGCTTCATTTCACTGAGGATTATTTTGTAAACAAGACTGGATTTGCAGACCAATTAAGAGTAAAGAACGATGCTATGCCGTCTATATTGGATCTGACAGGAATTGTTCAACACACGGACTCTTGGTCGAACATGTATGGGCGAATTATTCCGGTTGCCATTTTACAACAACATTGGACGTTTTCAAAACAATTTCCCCCAAGTGCATCGACGGGTTGAAACTCATTATAATGCAAAACTGTTATCCACTCACAGCAGTGGGCGTTTACTTCCAAGTCTTCAGTGCGAGACACCCCAAAAGACGGAGTGTTTTTCAGCTAGGCTCAAAACTAGGATATAAAATAGCCTATTACTTATTCCTTTTGATGTTTTTGAATGCAAAAACCAAGCGAATGTCATAAGTTGACCAGCAGACAGGGCTTAAATTTAAGCCAGTAGTAGGCCTCAGATCAGGATCTTTTATGAACGTGACTTAGATTAAAAAGAATCTCTGGTTGCATCTTGACTCAAAACAATGGAACTGACATGTTTTATGTCAGTGCAGGTTGCTTTCAGTTAAAACAGCTAGAGCATTCATTTTAGTCTGGAACTAAACCTTGTCTGTGCAACTGGGCCTAAATAGTTACAACTTATTTCAAAGATTCAAAGTTAACATCTCTCAAAAGTTATCCTAAAATGGATTTCTAAGTCACAGCAGGTGTATAAATCCTGGTAGATAATTTCTTTGAACAGATGTATTTTAGAGACAGTTATCTGTCCAGCTTCTTTTTGCGTAGGGTTTGAACGATTTAGATTTGTGCAAAATTTTGGTTTGCCGGTTTTTGAAATGCCGGACCACTTGAACTACTCCTTTAGGAATGCAAGGATAGTGCCCGTTCGTTATCAATTGTCCCTGCTTTTTTTATCTACTGCTTCATATGTAGTCCTTGACAAACTTGACAGAATTTGCACAGGTTCACCAGGTACTAATGAGATTTCTTTAATGGGATTTAGGTCTGTGTGACATTTGTAAACTCAAGCAACCTAATTACCAACAGAATAAGGTCGGTTTGAACCAGAACGGTCATGAAGAAAAAGGTGAAACGTTTGAAATTGAAGCAGGATGTTTTTGTAGAATTAGTTTTTTTGGCTGTCCTGGTTAAAGAATATTTAATTTCATCATCTCTTGGCTTACACCCACTATAATCTGTGGCGCAGCATGTCAAATAATTGATTAATGCAGTAATAGCATTAGCTGGCACCAACAGTGACACAACAATACGTTGTTCCTTGAGTTGGAGTAAAAGACAGGTTTGTGAAGTGGTGGTTTCTACAGATATGGGACGACTGAAGACCTCCCGCATTGGCCCTGAAGGCACTTTGGCCTTTCTTCTGAAAGCACGCAACTTGTTTACATTCACGGCACACTGCCCTTTGAAAGAAACATCTCCCTCCAATCACAAGCACTGTGATCAACAACTTGCACCAGGATAGCAACATCCTTTTAAAATGTTCTTTTATTTCTTCAGATGGTGGGCCTAATAGCATGAGATGGCTTGTACTTTACCATCGTTAAAACATCCCTTTGAGTTTGAAGTTGACCCTTTGTCATGCGAGATAAATTGCCTCTCCCCAGGCAACCCGTCTGACCCATCTGTCGAACCAATCAGGGAAAGAGACACTGCTTGTATCCTTCCGACTCTTTAGTTTGGTACCTACTGTGTCCATTCATCACTTACATCCTTCACTGTCATCATATACAGTCATCATATAGTGATAGCTCTGAGAATCATGACCAGAATCCTCTCCCAGACAGCAGGGTTATGAAAAATCACAGATGGAAGACATTTGCACCATCCCTACATTTTGTTTTCAGCCTGTGTGTTTTTTTTTCTTTTGGGAACGGCTGGATGTATCGTGCTCTTGCTTTAATAAGACTGCAGTTTTGATTAAAGGGCTGACTCAGGAGACTGTAACCTGTATTTCCCACTCTTGTTTCTTGCCCGTTGTTGTATGCCTGCCAGCTGCACAGGATTAGTGTCTTGACAAAGGGAATGCTTATTAATAAGGAAATTGTCTGTAGCTGCAGGAAAATTAAGTAGATGTGAGATGCATATTTTGTTAGTCGGAAAAATCTCTGTGAGGCTATTAATTAGCCGACTAGGAGCATTTGCTAGGACAGAAACAAATAGATTAGCTGGGAAAATGCCTCTTGCCTTTTCGAGTAGAATTATCATTATTGCACCTACTTTCAAGGGCTTAGCATGTGCCAACAGGAACAGACTTTGCAGTGGCGCTTTAAATGAGATGTTTTTGCGTGGCTATCGGTTTACACTATTTACGTATGAGAGCAGCTAAGAAATGAATAATCAGATATTTCTGATTATTTAAATATTATATAATAATGAATGTGGCATTGGACATTTTGAGGTAATTCAGTGAATTTAATTAGTCAATAGACCTTATTCAGAGCAGCGCCATGACAGGTATGAAAGTGAGGCTGTGAGGGATAGACTTACCGTGTTTGCAATGGCATCCGCTGTAAAAAGCTGAATAAAGCTCCTAGATTACTTACAATTTTCCACAGCTTACATTGTCAGGAGTTTTTTGTCAACGGAAATTTCTTGGAAAGATTTTTTCTAGTGTTTCATGAGCAGAACAATCCGAAAACACATTAAATAATAGTACAGCCCATTGAAGAGATGCAAGTCTATCCCTCACAGCCTCGCTTTCATTCTCATTAAAAATCAGAAGATGGCGCTGCCGTGAATAAGGCATATTTAAATGTTATATTTTTTGTCATCTATGCAGTTTTACACATCTTTAAGGCCTGTTCACACCGGGACGAACTTCAGCGCACGATATTCGATTGACGTTTAACGCCTCGATGACTAAACAATGGGCGCCAATGTGAGTGTTCACACCGACGCGAGAAACGCCACGCGTAAAAGTGTCATTTTAAAGAAAACGCCTCGGGTTCGTTTTTTTGGTTTGACGCGCCGCGTCAGAGAAACTATTTTCGACCAATGAGATTGGCGGTTTTGCTCACGTGTCTGGTACTTCTGAAGTTACAGTAAAGCATAACTTGGGGGCGCTCAAACAAAACAAACAAAAACGGTCTTGCCGAGCACACATAAGGCGAAGAAGATAGCTGCTGGTCTCGGAGCATAAGAGCTATGATAATATTTATATTAATATTTCTGTAATAAAAGTATCATAGGGTGACCAACAGTCCTGTTTTCCTGGGACATGTGTGACGGTCACTTTGTGCTTTATAGGAATCTGAGTTGAGAGTTAAAACTGCGCATAGTGTGAGACTGTGAGTAGTGTCAGTTAAGATTTTGACAAGTGAGGAGAGAGAGACAGGAGATGGTCTGCCAACTCTATATTCTTCTTTCTTTTTCTATTGTGACCAGAGTTCAGATGTTTGTATTTTTTCTGACTCGATGCCATGTATGTAAGGGCAAGATGTAAAGTTTGAGTTGGTTTTATTAAGCAACGGGAAATACGACAACTCATCTCTATGCATCTGTTCATCCGACAACTAGTGCTATGTTTTTATCTCTGGGCAACATCTCAACTTTGCGTTACATATCCTGTTTTCACGTCCTGTCCTGGTTGTTTTTAAGTGATGAAAATGTCCTGGTTTAAAAAAAAAAAAAAAAAAAACTCCTGGAAAAGATTGGTTCTACAGCTGAATAGTAGGTGGGCAAACAAGGTGATGAGGAAGAAAAACAGGATAAAGAGGATGAAAACGAAAGATATAAATAGATTTTGTTAGTTCGTTTTTGTAAGTTTGTGAGAGCTATTTTTTCATTTTGGAGGCATTTCTTTTAGTTATTTATTATTTATATATTTATTTTTCTAAAACAGAAGACATTATTTCTATCATTATTTCATTCATTATTTGTTTTAATATGTCATAATAAAACAAGTTGAGACATGAAAATGAACACCCTAGTATAGGATTCTATTATTTTCTGTTTTACATTAAGCGACATCTAATGTCACGGAATGAATTTGCATGTTCACTCGGCTCATCGTCAGCGAAAACGCTTGGGTGTGAACACAAAAACGCGTTGAAAAACGCCGACGAATAACGCGTGCTGATATTCGTCCCGGTGTGTACGGGCCTTCATAGACTGCTGAGTCTTTTTACACACACCAAGGCTGCAGTTGTGCTACTTTTTTAGTAGTTGTTTTTTTTTCAGGAGTCTTTTATTAATAGAGAGTTCAAAAGAAAAGCATGTATTTGTAATGGAAATTGTATGTAACATTACATAAATGTCTTTACTATCACATCACAAGTGCTGCACAGGGTGTAAAATCTCTGTGCTCTTTGGTTGCTTGGATAATTATGCTTAGAAATCAAAGTAATATTCCAAGGCACTCGAATTGTGTATACAAAAGTTTAAAAGCCTTTATTAGATCATGGCTTTTATCCATAAAATTGGTGACAGATACACCTACACGTTACGGCTTATGCCTTCGGCAGGGTGTGTCATGGATAAAAGCCATGATCTAATAAAGGCTTTTTAACTTTTGTATACACAATTCGAGTACCTTGGAGTATCACTTTGAGTGTCTTTACCATCACTTTTTATCAATTTATTGTGCATATGGATCGGGCACATTTTATACATAAAAAGGCACAGATTCATTATGCATATACACTCACCGGCCACTTTATTAGGTACACCTGTCCAACTGCTCGTTAACACTTAATTTCTAAGCAGCCAATCACATGGCGGCAACTCAGTGCATTTAGGCATGTAGATATGGTCAAGACAATCTCCTGCAGTTCAAACCGAGCATCAGTATGGGGAAGAAAGGTGATTTGAGTGACTTTGAACATAGCATGATTGTTGGTGCCAGAAGGGCTGGTCTGAGTATTTCAGAAACTGCTAATCTACTGGGATTTTCACGCACAACCATCTCTAGGGTTTACAGAGAATGGTCCGAAAAAGAAAACATCCAGTGAGCGGCAGTTCTGTGGGCGGAAATGCCTTGTTGATGCCAGAGGTCAGAGGAGAATGGCCAGACTGGTTTAGAGCTGATAGAAGGGCAACAGTGACTCAAATAACCACCCGTTACAACCAAGGTGGGCAGAAGAGCATCTCTGAACGCACAGTGCGTGGAACTTTGAGGCAGATGGGCTACAGCAGCAGAAGACCACACCGGGTGCCACTCCTTTCAGCTAAGAACAGGAAACTGAGGCTACAATTTGCACAAGCTCATCGAAATTGGACAATAGAAGATTGGAAAACGTTGCCTGGTCTGATGAGTCTCGATTTCTGCTGCGACATTCGGATGGTAGGGTCAGAATTTGGCGTCTACAACATGAAAGCATGGATCCATCCTGCCTTGTATCAACGGTTCAGGCTGGTGGTGGTGGTGTCATGGTGTGGGGAATATTTTCTTGGCACTCTTTGGGCCCCTTGGTACCAATTGAGCATCGTTGCAACGCCACAGCCTACCTGAGTATTGTTGCTGACCATGTCCATCCCTTTATGACCACAATGTACCCAACTTCTGATGGCTACTTTCAGCAGGATAATGCGCCATGTCATAAAGCTGGAATCATCTCAGACTGGTTTCTTGAACATGACAATGAGTTCGCTGTACTCAAATGGCCTCCACAGTCACCAGATCTCAATCCAATAGAGCATCTTTGGGATGTGGTGAAACGGAAGATCGCATCATGGATGTGCAGCCGACAAATCTGCGGCAACTGTGTGATGCCATCATGTCAATATGGACCAAACTCCCTGAGGAATGCTTCCAGCACCTTGTTGAATCTATGCCACGAAGAATTGAGGCAGTTCTGAAGGCAAAAGTGGGTCCAACACCAGTTACTAGCATGGGGTACCTAATAAAGTGGCCGGTGAGTGTATTTATGTATGATTTTGTCAAGCTGTGGCCTTCCTGTGATTTTAATCCTAGTTGCCACACCTGTACATGAGAAAAAGATTATTTATTTTCTGCCTACTGTAATGCAAAAACAGTTGCTTGTTTTTACTGTCAGTGGCATGAACATGTCTGTTTTCCCCCTTAATGAATAAACTAATTCTGTTAAACAACTAAGAAATGTTAAACAGGTCATCAGCATAGCATTGTGAAATCTAAACGTTGTCAGCATCCACAGTGGACATCTTGCCTCTACATGAGAGACTGTGATCTGTGATCACTACAGTGGAAGCTGAAGAAATATGGCCAGATTTTTGCCCTCCAGCATTTCTTGGCTCTCACGTGGTCTTGTTCGCCTCCCTCCCTTCCTCTCTTCCTCCCATATCCACGCCGCTTGGCCACTTCCCTCCTCCCTCCCTCATAGATGTCCCCTCAGCCTTTAAGCTTTGCTTGCTTTCTTTTTCCTTACTTCAGTTGTGATATTTCTTACTCCTTATTCTGCACTGCAGACTTCTGCTTGGCGATGAGGATTTCACAACCCAAAGTAAGCCCAGGTGGAATGATTAGAACAGCAAATTGGTTGAGTCTGCAGTCCAGATATTAAATCAGCAGACTCAGGCTGATGTGGGTGGTAAAGACACTGTCTGGCCTGCATCGTCATTACTTTTCCTAATTGAAGGACACCTGTGGCAGAAGAGGTGATGTGATGGCGACGAGGGCTGACTGGGTCAGTGTTGTCTCAGCGTGACTCATTAGTCTTTCTGCTGGGCTCTTGTGCTGCTGCTTGGGTGCTTTTAAAAATTCCTCAACCAGTGACAGTGGCACAGTAACCTCAAACTGTGAGTGCAGAGCCACACTGAGGGGAAATGTGTGTGGGTTGACTGAATGATTGTCACTGTGTAATATTATGCAACGGTAGTAATAAAGTATTAAACAAGGGCATAATATACATTTTTGCAGGCCAAATGTATGCCACATTCATATGTGCTTGCTGATATGTTTCAAAACCGTAGCATACTGTTTTGTTCCTTGCATTGCTACTTAAAAGCAGCTTTTATTTCATTTGGGGTGAATTTTGTACAGGATGCATCTGTATAGAAATGAAAAAGAGCCAAACGTTTTACCTGAACTTTTTAAAATGTGGAACACTTTTAAAAAGTGGGTGTTTCATGATTGGATTTACTCTTTACAAGAACCAGCTCAAACCATAAAGTGAGGGGAAAAAACAACTTTCCACTGACAGTTTTTATAGGCCACATTTACACTGTTTTTGACCAATTCAGTATGACTATAAGATAATCATAATTATGATTTTGTTGTGATTCATTTTAAACATTACTGTAAAACTATTGTACTGTAATTCGTTTTTTATTGTAAAATTACTGTAAAGATTTTCAACATGACATCATAACTTTTGCGTAAACACGTTAATGGCGTAGAGCATACACGCGGATAAATGTGGATAGCTCAAAATGCAAGGGAGATAACACACCACTTGACTCGACAGTGGCGTGTTATCTCCCTTGCATTTTGAGCTCTGCCACGTTTATCCGCGTGTATGTACTACGCCATTAACGTCCAGATGATTCCGCGTGTCTGTGCACGCCATCAAATGTCTGCGCGAAACGAAGCAAAATGTAGATCTACATCTGGAGAGCGATCTTTTTTCCAGGATGGTAAGGGAGCACTCATAAATGTCACTGGGGTTGATGGTTACGTTTAGGTTAGGGATTGAGGTGAGTCATATATTTATATATACCAGTAATAACGTTAAGTCAACGGCATTCATAAACACGCTGAAAAGTGATTATACGTCTTGATAGCATGCCAAAAATGGAAATATGAATTGGTGTGTCATCACACGCTACTTCATGAGATCAGTCTGAGATTTTTCAGTCTTAATTTTCAAATGCTATACCATCAATTTTATTTTTATGGGTTGTCGGGAAATGTGCTGCCGATTTGAGATTGAAGGCACTGTATGTTCGTTTAACGGCATCTCAGTGTCTCATCATCTCAATCATCTTCATTCACAGTCGATGAACAAGGCCGTTCTGGAACTCTGAAACACTCTATTATGAACTACATGCGTGTCATTGACACACTTCAGTGAAACCGGTAGCAGAAATATATTCGTAATTAATTCACAACCTGCGCAATCGAATGCACTTTATCATGATATTGTCGTCATCGTGCCATCCCATCCCCATCCCATATATTGTGCAGTCTTATTTTACTCTTCTAGCAAGGGTTACCTTGAAGTTGGAACATGGCTGTGGGATTTTTCTTCCATTCAATATGCAACTAAGCATCAGTAGGGTCAGAATGCTGATGTTGGGCGATGGGGGTAATTCATCCCAAAGGTGTTTAGGTCTGGGGATTTGTGCAGGTCAGTCAGGTTCTTACACCCCCGTACTTGGTAAATCTTTCTTTATGGACCTTGTTTTGTGCACTGTGGCACTCTTGGGAGGTTGGAACAGAAGGCTTACAGCACATTACTACTTGTTGAAGCAGTACGTACAACTAAATAGTATGTTCAAACATGTTATTTACTGCCAACATGGTGGATCTTATCTGTTCATTTTGTATTCTACGTATACTTGCAGAATCTATTTTATTAAAGGTGCAGGATGTAATATTGACATCTGGCGGTTCAAATACTTCAGTCCAAATTCTAAATATTGTAGAAAGTCTTCCCCGCCCCCTTATCCTCGGACTCACTCTCACGTGGGTTGCCAGATTGGGGACACACAGGAGGAGCAAGCGCAAATGGAGAATGGAAAGGCAGGAAGAACTTACGTAAGTTGATGAGTTGATTTAACTGCGTTATAATATGCTCCCGTTCATGGAGATTTTTAGATGGATGCCGAGGCTTTTCAGGTCAGGTCTGTGATCTCTGACTCAGTTTACTCTGTGTTTCTGCCAGCGGACAACTTTTTTGTGAAATCTATTGGGTAAATTGGCAGTGGGTGGGATCACACAGAACCAAAACAAAAATAGACATTATGTAGGGTGTCACGATTTTCAAACCAAAGCCGAAAAAACGCCGATATTTGACTCACGTCTGAAGTCGAATACTGTCATTGCGTACCGAACCCGCCCAGCCCGGCTCAATGGACCTCATGTCTTATGTGAACAGTTACACAATGAATTACAGTTTTGCTAGCCAAGCCACCATTAACACCAAATAACAAGTTCCGTGTTTTGTTACTTTCGATAATAAGCAAGGTGTAATCTTTCAGATTCTGTCTATTCTGTCACGAAATTCAAACAATAAATGGCGTTTGGCGACTCTTTGATGTGACGTGACAGATCGCTTACTAGGCTCTTCATTTTAGGCAGGCGAGCAGCGCGCGAGTAAGCGCGATCATCTCTTCCTAGTTACAGAAAAGACACCTGAAGGTATGTTGAAAGATACAGTATACTTACTGAAAGGCATCATGACTTACATGTAATCGCTCGAATCAGATGTTTCAGCCGCGGAAAGATGTCAATAAAACAGCAAAGCTTTAGCTTGTCACTGTATATTTACCTCAGCAGGCAAGTGATTCAGGTGTCCACAACTTCCTATAAATGAACCTTTGCACTAAATAAATGCACTATGTTAGCCTGTATATTATATTTTACTTAACCTGTTAATGATATACTTGATTATTTATATTTAAAATATCTTTCATGAAAATGACAACTGTGTAAATTATTAGAGTAAAATCACAAGTTAATGTAAAAACTGCCTTATGTTCAGTTACATGTTTTCATACAATGTGTTGTGTGTTGATTATTATATCTAAAAAATAAATGGCATCTGAATTTAGGTTAAAAGTCTAGGCTACAACATTTAATGTTATAGTAATGTGCAGCCTTCAATATAGTTCACAGCATTAGCAGATTTTTTTAATCCTTGTGAAATGTTTACATTGTAACTGAATTATTTAAAGACAAAGAGCTTTTTTTCATTAAACCACTGTTTTAAAAAAAAAGCCATTTTAGCTTTCTGAACCAGAACCGAATTGGAAACCAAACCGAGACGTCAAAACCGTGGGAAAACCGAACCGTCAGGTTTGTGTATCGTTTACACCCCTAACATTATGGCTTGGAACGCACATTTTAAAATAACTGAGAATAAATAAGAGAAACAAGTACGTTAACTTAGCATATTCTCTAAATATCTGCAAATATATGATGGTATTTTTATGCGTTAGTTCAGGGCTGGGGTAAGCGATTATTAACTGCAACGATTCATTGGGCAATTATTTTTCGGATTAGTCGACTAATCTAATGACTAATTGGACAACTAATATAAAGAATATTTTTCTACTGCTCAATTAATAAAAAAACAATGTATCTCAAATAAATACTAGCATACTCAATCAAGATACTATAAACTGGCTAACGTTAATCTAATGTTATGTATTTGAACACCATCATTATAACTCTACAACCGGCAAAACCATTGTTATTAAAATATTTTTTACAAACATTTTTTATCATAGAGAATGTTTAAATATTAATATCAGCTGAGGAGGGAAACGGAGGCGGAGTTAGTGGTGCGATCGGAGGCTGCTACTGTTGGAGATGAATCGGGAGAGGTTTGTGCACCTACTGATCAGAGCGCGTGCTGACACGGAGTAAAGCCTTGTTTATACTCGACACGTCCGCACGAGCGCGAATGTGCGCGCGGCAAAAATGACGCGTTGGGTGCGCAAGACCAGGAAGACTGTGGCTGGCTGTGTGTAGGCCTTTTTTTGTAACAGCGCACGCGGCACCGCATCCGGGATGAACGACTTCAAGCCGAATCTGCCCAAGCTGGTACGTCTCACCACACCGGCACCCAGTTTGCGCTTCTAAATTGCAAAGTTTTTTTTTTTCTTAAGGGTTTGTTTACTGTGTGCGATTCATTTAATGGATAGCACATTCACTTCTAGTTTCTTCGTCCTCTATTCTGCAATGTTCTAGTCTCCACGTGTGTGGCAAGCTGTACCGCCGGGAACATGCAAAAAATAAATAATAAAGAAGCGTTGACGCAAAAATATGACGTCGACGCCATCGACGCGCCACTCCAGCATTAGCGTTAGTACAGTCAAAATATTACATACATCACCTTAAGTATTTGAGAAGAAGGTTCTTCATCAAATTGAGTGTATGATTTTAGTTCAGGGTTCTATTTTTTTGCACCTTTTAGTAACAGGTGTAGCCAAAATAGCCTATTTATAATTTCAGGGAGTTTCAGGGAGGTGTCCACATACTTTTGATTATGCAGTGTATTATGTTAGTCAAGGTTTCTTGCTCAAAAAAAGTTTATATTTCCTCACTTTGAATTAAACACTACACTGCACAGCTGCTGTTTCTCTATAGTCAATGACCCAATTATAATTAGATATCCATGAACTTTGCAATAATATTGTTATTGTTCTAAATCTGAGATCGTAAGAGCCCTAGCAATATTGCTGTAAAGGCATTGATATGGTTGGTGATGCTAATTTACTCATGGATGTGACATCTTAAGCTTAGACTATTTCTGAGTGACCCAATTTTGCTGCCTGAGTTTCTTTAATGTTCTGGACTGGGGAAGGAGCTTTGCATTGTGAATGTATTTGTAAATGTATTTATTCAGGAGCAGGGAAATACTTATATTATGTGTCACATTTAAAGTAAGAGCATATTTATATTCCTAGGCCTAAACTAAAAGTGTGCTGTTCTTTCTTTTTTTTTTTGGAGGGGTTTCGATTGGTTGATTGAGTTGAGATAATCGGCCATTATTCTCTTCAGGCCCTGGGGTGAACTAAAACCGAGGAATGAGTAAAGTTTACAGGCCATTATATATAGAGGTTTATTAGACAGTATAAGCTGTTCACAGGACATGCAGTTGTGGAAGGATCCAGCTATATTGTGCAACTGCATCTTTACCTCTGGAAGAACCTCACAGCTGTCTGCCAGAGATCTGAATTAAAGATTACGAGGACCGCACAGTCGGCGTGTGATCTTGCACAAGCTTTTTTCATTAAGGCAATAAGCTCTTTTACCTTCTGTTTTCTTAACCCTTATTAGGTTCCCTCACAGGTTCTGCATGTACTGCCTCATCTCAACAAAAGAACAACACTTCCGTTCATGACAACCAACGTGTTTCCGTCAAACCATAATCATGGACAAAGATAACTGTGGGAAAGGTTTGAGAAACATTTTTACATACCCAAGACTTTTTCCAATCTGCTTGTCACATCACCTCAAATAAATCCCTCCTGAGTCGGTTTGAAGTTGACTAAGATGTTCCCTATATTCCGAACAAGAATGGTTGCTGGTGACATGCCATATCTCGATAGCCATCATTCTGGATAGACATTAAAAGTCTTAACTATGAGAAAGGTGGATCCGCAGCCTGTAGATATGATCAGAGTATATTTGCACCTGAAGAAGTCATTGAAAGTCAACAGTATTCAAAGTGCTGTCAGTTATTATGATATCAAAAGCTTTACATCTATTTTACAATACAGTATTTTTGTCTTGAGGAGTAATAGAGCCATCAAACCCAAAATCTGTGCTCATTCTGTCACTGACCTTATTCGTTGTTTTGAAGACACTAGACGTTGCCTCTCAGTACAACAGTGATAGTCTTCCCTGGAGACCTCAGTGGTGCCTCAACATGGTTCTCTTCTTTATGACGGTCATGAAAAAGTGTGACCCTACTGTTTTTTCCACCTCCCAAAAAGATGTAGAACATGTTTGCTCTTGATGCACCTCTCCAGTTGGCTTGTACAGCAAAGCTAGCACTGCGGCTGGGAGTTTGTTTTCAGTTTCAGGCATCATATGTTGACATGTCAGAGTGTCACTGACAGCCGCATGTTTCTTCCTGTCCTTCCAAGCTCTGCCGGAAAGCCTGGCAAAACTACCAGTCTGCTAGGCGCTGAGATCAGTGAACAAACAATCGTGTTTTCATACTACTTTGATGTGCTGCCATGTTCACGAATGACAACCTGATATTCCATTTTGATTGTTCATTACAACAGCTTTGTTAACCCCAAAATGAAAGTTGTCATTTTTTACTCGTATGCCGTTCCAAACCTACCTACACATGGTAGCAACATGTTAGCAATGTGTTAAAACATGTTCAGTTCACTTACTTAATAATTTTAAGACAACGGATTTACAATTTTTTTAAGTAAATAAATGTAAAGGGCCTTTCACGCAGGACGCAGAATGCGTTGCGCTATGAAACCCATTAATTTCAGTGGCTTGCGCCACATGAAAACGCATTGTTGCTGCTGCGTCGACCAAAGCGCAAACGCAGTGGTGCGCACCATTGATGTCCTCGCGCACACGCCGTGGTTAAAGTTCAAAATAGTTCAACTTTTGCCGCTGCACTCTCCGACAATTACCAGCGCAGCCAATAGAAACTGGGCAACCTCCAAACAAGCACGGAAATCAAAATGGATGAACGGCAAGTTCTGAGTAAAGTTATGTAAACAATTCCACATTACTTATTTTTTTCGATTAAGCATGACATTTATTTACTTAATAAATTGAAGGCAACAGGTTTCCTAATTTTTTTAAAGGAATAGTTCGGCCGAAAATGATATTTTAACTTTATAAATTAAAATATCTGACTTCCGGCAACGATCGACACATGTTCACGGGTGATGGAAGTGGGTGTATCGAGGTAGGACGTCAGCGTACGAAATGTCACAACGGTTCCTGACGCTACGTACACCGACTACCATCACCCGTGAACGTGCGTCGACTCGTTGTCGAAAGTCAGATAATTTCATTTATAAAGTTTTAAATATGTATATTTTTACGCCCCATTTCTTAACATTATATCCACTGAAGGGTCTAAGACATTTTCTAAAATAACTGAAAATGTGTTCGTCTGAAACAAGATAGTCAACTGATCAACAGTTAGAAGTTGCTAAAAAGTTTAAAGTGTAGAAACTTCCAGAAACACCATAATGAAACCTGTGAAAGCGGATAGCTTAATTCGGATAGCTTTGGATATCTTTGTTAAATCTAGTTTGCTCATGTCGTTCCAAACCTGCATGACTTTTTCATCTGTTTTTGTTGGTTTTCTCCATACAATGACTATAACAGTATAGAGATTTTTTTGTTTGTTTTTTTTTGACATTTCTCAAAATAGTTTCTTCTGTTCCATGTACAAGTTCTGAACAATATGAAGATGAGTAAAAGTTCATTTTGGGGTGAATTATCCTCCCTGTAAGTTGTATACTTTAATGTTTCTCCTATCTCAGTTGAAATGAGTGAAGTAACAATGGTAGATGTTTTTTAAGACTCAACAATGCAATTCCGTTTGGTGCCTCTAATGGTGTAGAAATGACAAGCTTCATCTTTAACTTTCCAATTGTCAGAGATTTAGTCATTTTCTGTATTGACTACTATCTTGTTGCTTGCAGTGTTACAATACCCAGTAGGGAGCTCAGGAGAAGATAGGATACCTTGCAGAAAAATAGCTTTTCGGGCATTATAAGCCATTTTTATTGTTGACTAAAGACGTGGCACCAGTGAGATTGTGACACCTCCTCTGGTAGAAACGGATTAACCCAAGACAAGCATGTTGCCGGATGAGGGATGAAGAACACCAAATCCCTGAAATAAGCACTGGGACCCCTGGGAAATCAAACTCTATAGTGAGTGAGAGAGCAACATGCTTACAACTCCGAAACGCACTGCACATCATGCCCGTATATGTTCCCAACTGATGTCAAAACCTCATGCAAATACACATGCCCATTTATCTTTCTGTGTTTCTCTTCTGCACACAAAACAGTTGTGAACTAGAAGTACTTCTTACAGACTTGAAAGAAGTTTAGCAAAGTTTATTTTGCAAACAGTTATTTAATGTTTGTGTTTATTTTGTAAAATGATATGTTTCAAGTGGTGATACTTATGCTAAATCTGAAAGATTTTTTTAATACAATTTAATGATCATGAAATGTGATAACTAAAAAAAAATTTGAATTTAAAAGTGCGATCACATTCAACCATGATAAATTATTCTTTAAACAAAAGTGTCCAATAACTAACAGTTGCAGAGGTGAAGTTAGTATTCGACAGTAAAAATGTTTTCATAGGCTGTTGATATGAATGAGGTTTCATGATTGAAGCAATCGATCAGAACAATGTTTTGTGACTGAATGTTAGCTTAGAAACATGCTACTGCTAAACACTCCAGTTTGGTGAGAGAATTTGTGCCTCATATGGAGTTGCGTCTATGTTTCCAAATCTTGACACAAGGTTCCAGTCTTTATTACAATACTTGGCTTAGGAAGCTACTCACTTTTTTGGAAATAGGCTCATTTTACAACTCTCCAGAGTTAAAACAGTTTTCAAATCCATTCATACGATTTTCTGATATTTAGAAGAATATCAGTAACCAGGCAGTTTCTGGTCTCATTAGCCATGTTTTCATCGACACGATTTTTATCCGAATTAAGTGATATCGAATGAAAAATGCCTTATGGAAACAGTAAAATTCGATGAAATTTCATGAAAATCGACTCAAATGAAATACGATCAGAGTCTCATCGGATTTTCTTTCTCTTGATCGATATACGGCTAATGCGATAAAAGCTGATGGAAACGTTATTTGCCGAATAAATAATGAATTGCGATTAAGTTTAATGACCTTTTATGGTTGCAACACGTCAGAAGAGCGAGTTCATTTCCGGCCAGTCTGTTTGCGCACACATGGCGGATGTCAACAAAGACAGATGTAAGTGGACAAAGCAATACAAAATAAAAAAATGTTATGAACCACGATCTCCCAGAACTGATGGCGCTGTCGTTCCACACCGTCACCTCCGCTGTCGTCGGGCATTTACGTGCATTCGGCATCAACATAGCAATGTTTATAGCGTCGTTGTTTTCTTAGGTTAGTCTTGCTTGTTTTACGTGGCTTGGTTGAGTTCTAATGTATAATGTGGTCCGTTATTTCTGGTTAACAGACTGCGGCGCTGCTATAACACACGTTGCCATGGACACAGTTCAGAGACGAAACAGATTTTCTTTAGCAGAAGCAATACTTGTTTTTAAATCAATAAACTCGTTTTTAATTCAATATTTTGTGTCAAATTATTGATGCATTTATTTATTTGGTTGATTTATATGTAATAAGCTGGATAATATATAGTGAGGCGGTTGTTATAGCGAATACAACCCTTCAGGCTAACAACCGCCTCGCATATACATTATCCCATACATATGTCGCTATCAGCTGGCACATTTCCGGCATTTATTAGGCTTCAACTTGTGAAATACTTGATCATTTGTTGGTAGATGGTCCGTTTTGTCTAACAAAACTTTGTTCGCAAAAGTTTGCTTGAATGTTGTTCGAATTTAGTGCGAAAATGAATGGAAACACCTTAAATGTCTCAAATCAATTCGATATACCAATTTGATCGCAAAACAGCATGTGACGTCATTACGTACAGGTTTTTATTCGCTTTAAAGCCGTTTGATGGAAACACACTTTCACCAGCTTTATTCGCATGTGTTTGTTTTTACCGAACTTCAGATAATTCGATTGACAAGTAGATGGAAACATGGCTATTGACTTCCATAGCATTTTTTTTCCTACTATGGAAGTCAATGAGACCAGATACTGTCTGGTGACTGATATTCTTCTAAATATCAGAAAATCGACTGAATGTATTTGACAACGGTGAAACTCAAGTGTTTAACTCCTGGGACAGTTGTAAATGAGCCTATTTCACAAAAAGTGGAGTATCCCTTTAACAGAACCCTCACTATGTTTTGGAGCTTATTGTCTGCCCACAGGCATGTACCTGCTTTTTTTTTTTTTTTGGTTGCAAGGGCAAAAAATCTATAACGATTAATACATTCTTTGAAGCACCACAATTCTAGTGTGAGTCAAAATGAGATTTGTATAATGGTCTGTGAAATGTTTAAGGACCCTGTGATGATGAACAAAGCAAAAATCACATCTCCATGTTATTTCTCCCTACATGCCACTTCAAATGTGGCTAATGACTCAGGAAACATTACTGCATGGGTCAAGTTGAGCTTGACAGTTCTGGCCCAAGGAATTTGTTTTATTTTTGCTGTTAAGGTTGTGTTTTATGCATTGTAAGGAGATTATTTGAAATATGAACAGGCCTACTTAACACAGTCTCATCCCAATTACGTCATTAACTGACGTTTTGGGAAGTACTTTGACCATTCGTCAATATACAACTTTTTAGGGCCCCCTTAAACGTACAGTAGATGCCGATCCCGGGTCGTCATACAACTGACGCTTTACCTTAACGTCAGTTAGGTGACGAGTTGGGTTTAGGGTTAGGTTTAGGTATGGGGTAGAGTTAGGATCCCATAACGTCATCTACCGACGTTTAAGGGGGCCCTAAAAAGGCATATATTGACGAATGGTCAAAGGACGTCCCAAAACGTCAGTTATATGACGAATTGGGATGAGACTGCGCTGGCTTACTACACCACAAATGATATCGAGAAAAGAAAAGAAAAAAAAAAAACACTGGCCATGTAAACATTTTAAGTGTGTGTCTGAATTAATATGGATTTCCACCAAAAATAATTGCGAGTTTATCGCACAATTTTGCCTTTTTTTTCTTGCAATTGTAAGTTTACATCTCGCAGTTCTGAGAAAAGTCAGAATTGCGAGATGTAAACTTACTTTAGCTATTTCTCGCAATTCTGAGTTTATTTCTTGCAATGGGCTCCTTGCACGTAACCACTCCCTTACCGGAAATGCGGCTTCGTCTTTTCCGGTGTAAACATGGCGCTATTCTTCACTGAGATACAAGAGTTGCCGAAACTACAATAACAGACGTACATCGTCTTTGTAAGTGCTCCTCCAAATCACCTAGCAGCAAATTAGATAAGGGCTTTAAAATGTATGCCTCTTCATATATCCACGGATATGAAGGTAAGTCTATATATCTCAAACTTTATGGCTAACGTTCAGTTTGCTAGCTTACATTAGGCTAATAAACAATCCCGGTCTGACAGAATATGCGTGTTATAATGTTGTACTGTTTTCTAGTATTAGGTGGAAAATGTGTCTACGTTGTGTCTTTACGCCTTCATGCATGTTCCTAACTTCTTATTGTGTTAATATGTGAATGGCATTAGTGTCAAACAAAGACAGGGCCACAAGTGAAGTCGCTGTAAAGGCTTTCTGCTTCAGATCGAATGAAGAAACACGAAAAACCTTTCACATTTTCCGCCTAATACTAGAAAACAGTACAACATTATAACACGCATATTCTGTAAGACCGGAATTGTTTATTAGCCTAATGTAAGCTAGCAAACTGACGTTCACCATAAAGTTTGAGATATATAGACTTACCTTCATATCCGTGGATATATGAAGAGCATACATTTTAAAGCCCTTATCTAATTTGCTGCTAGGTGATTTGAAGGAGCACTTACAAGGACGATGTACGTCTGTTGTTGTAAGTTCAGGCAACTCTTGTAAGCATATAGAATAGCGCCATGTTTACACCGGAAAAGGGCGAAAGCCACATTTCGGTAAGGGAGTGGTTTACGTGCAAGGAGCCATAGCCATTCGACAAATACACGCCCTCCTTAGTTACTGTCGCTATGTCCGTCAGACCGCTCTCACGATCTAAATAATCTAAATATGCACTAAATAATCCTTATATTTTTACTTAACCTGTTGTCTAGATGAGAAAGAATGGATCGGAATGAAATTCAGCGCTGCCCATATAATTGCTTGTGAAGCTTCTCCGTTTCACTAAATTTACCTCTCAGATATTAATGAAGAAAAATCAGATAGGTTGTGTGCAGGGCACAACAATGTTTATGAGGAGGCCAAACTATTCATTTTCCAATTATTGCTGACATTATTATCTGTGACACTGGTTCAGATTTTGGGTAAAGAATAATTCTTTGTGACTATTTAGTTCTCAAATTGGAAATGCAATTCAGTTCCTATACTTTAAGTGAATCTTAGTTCCCAGGACATCCACAAGATGGATAAATACTGATGCTGTAAAATGAGGGCAGACATGATAACACATGACAAATTAAAACATGGTTATTCTTTTGTGACTTTTATTTTGTCTGGAGCCCTGCATGGTATTTATGCTTAACACATTTCTTTTCCTGGCCTTTCATGGCCTCTGAGTTCAGGATAATTTTCTAGCATAAATGTTATTTTCAGCAGTGGCCTATCTTAATTTTGTCATATAAATAAACCGTGATCAGTTAAGCATGAGAGCGTTTCTCATTGTGCACCTCCAGAGCAGAAAATATAATTTAATTTAAGTAACAATGGTCACACCTGAGGGATGTTCTCTAATACTTAAGAATGTCTCTAAATTGGGTTTCATCATTTTTTAGTGCAAAATATTTCTAAACTGGATCAAGGTGAAATAGTCATCCGAGTATTTAATGAGGTTGGAGTCCTGGATGTTGATTGGTCAATACAGAGTAAATACTAAGGCTATGTTCACCCTGCCAGTCCAAATCTGATCATTTGTGTATCCGATTGGAATCTGATCTAAAAATTATTGACTGTCCAGAGTTCCCTCACAAAAATAAATGTTTTATATATTTACGGTAGGAAATTTAAAAAAAAAATATATCTTCATGGAACATCGGATTTCAATCGGACATGCACAAAAATCGGCCTTGAAACAAGGCTTAGAATACATGATCTAGTATCAGACAGGATAATCCTATCAGCTCTATGGTTTGGACGCTAGGCCTATTTGGGACAGTGACTTTTATTTTGGTGCAGACCTTAAAAAAACTAATAACAAATTAAAAGTGCAATTCATTATACAAGAACTTGAACACACTTGTTTTATTTGAGTTTTTCTTTATTTTGTCACAAAATCAAACAAATTTTGGCACAAATTAAAAAAAATGTGAGGGTGATACAACTGTCCTGATAGTGAAGAAAAAAAGGATTCAATTCTTGTAAAAAATATATATATTTTGGAATAATCTTATTATTATTAATATTTATGTAGGAAGTAAACATTTTTTCAATAAAATCAAAGTCATATGGTCAAAGTAAAATGTGAAACTTATGAACAATTACCAGGAATTTAATTGTATTAATTCAATTCAAACTTTTTTTTGTTTTAATGGTATGAAAGTTTAAAAAAATACTGTATGCACTGTAATAACCAAATTTAATAAACAGATTGCATTTTAAAATCTTGGTACATGTGTTTTAAAACTTTTAAAAGTGGTTTCCTTTTCTTTTTCTCATTAACCCATTTTCTGTGTTCACTAATATTTAAAAGAACATTTGATTCTGGTAATATTTAATTATACACTGACCTTTTTATTTTCTATGTAAATGTAATCACAGTTAAATGGATTTCCGATGCTTCATAATGCATAATCACTACATTCACAGTATAGCATAGCCTCCTCATATAAAATATTTTATATCCCCTCATCATTGCAGTAATATAAATCAGTTTCTGTAGTGTTTCATTAACAGACTGTTGTTTTTTTTATTTTATTTTTACATTTTCACACTCATTATTGTTGCATATCTAATGTGACATATAGGGCGCCGTCATCAGCTGTACCAAATGCTCAGGTGTAGAATGTTCACACATTGAACAGATGGGTGACTTTAAATGTATGATTTTTCTTTTACTAATTGCAGTTGCATTTGCAGCTGTTAATTGCTCATGAAAATGTGTAATCTGAATCTTGAATGTAATTAGGAGACTACAGCACTCTGCATTTGATGCTAATGACAGCCCTTCTTCGTGAACCTAATCTTTTGTCATTTACGAAATTATTTTTCTTCTCACATAAGGAGTCCACTTCCTCACTTTTTTCCCCTCTCAGCAGGATAAGGAGTCTGTCATTCAATTTACTAAATGTGTTTGCTTGCTATTGAAATGAAGTACTTTATATTCTTTGGTGGTGTGGTTTGCATGGTTTTTGTGTAATTTCTGAAAACACTTGTACGTTAAAATTAGATATGTTTTAAAAAGGCTGAAATTTGTCCAGATTTGAATAGTGGGGAAGGATGATACTTTGGCCATGGATTTACGGCCAAATTTTGCTCTTACTGGTAATCTTGTACATTGTTCACAACTTCACACATCATCATAACTAGCTTACTGGCAATGTTACAACTTCTCATGGCAGAAAACTGGCAACACTGATTTAAAGTTATATCTCTTAAAAAATAAAGAAGAAAGATGATTAAAAAAAACACTGTTTTTGGAATAACGCATCAATAAATCGTTCATAATGATGCATAGTGATAGATACTTAACCTCATGTTTTTCCACTTTTTTATGCGACATTTACAGCCTGGTCTCATTGTTAATACGTAGGTATTTTACGTTTTTGCAAAGATAGAAAACATACTTTTTAGTACGTTTTGATAGATGCTGAAACGTATAATATGGACATATCTGCAACATTTAAACGTAACATTATTACGTTTTTACAGCTACAAAACGTAAACTGTTTACGTATATTCTATATCATACAGATATCTGTATAATTTCCCTTTTTACCATTTTATAGATAAATGTAAGATCTCGTAACCCTAATCCCAAACATACCCATTTTATACATAATATAAAAAAAGGATAAAACGGTGTTGGGAAAGGGCAGTTTTATTAACAATATAATGTTAGCATTAAAATCTATTTTGAGCCACCAATCCTACTCCTACCCCTAAACCTACCCATAACAATTCCTTAAAACTAACACGTAACAAACTACAATTATAAAGAAAAACATAACTAACAAACAAGTATAATCACAATAATTTATTTATTGCGAAAATGTCAAAACCGATACCAAAAGCCGTTCACATGATGATGCGTTGCAGTCGCAGTCTTCTCTGGCAGTATTGTAATAGTTTTGTATGAAGTACGGAGCAGAAATTAAATTATAATCAATGAAAATGTTAATCCGGCTTTGGTTCGCGCTTCTCCATTTCAAATGATTAACCAACCGTCTCACAGTCCTTCATGTCGCAATCTGTGACGAAGCAGGAAGAGCCAATGAACGTTTGATATCACTGCCGTAAAACATGACGTATCGCTTCTCAAGGGTGCATTTTTTTAATTTGAATTCATAACCAGCCCCAGTGTTTGACATGTACGGTCACTGCTGAGAATGGAGAGACGAAGATCACGACAGGATAAGAGGCTGAATTAGGAGTTGTTTCTTGCATACAACTATGGATTCTAAAGATTTGGATTACATCAACCTAATAAAATTGATGTCTTTTGTGAATTTTGTTGTGTTTTTTATAGGAGAAAACGCTTTATGTGTCTCAAGGTAAATTAACCATTACAAAACGGTTAAACAAGTAATGTTAAAGAATGTATTTTTAAGGTTTTATATTGTATTGTTTAACACCATGCAGGCGAAACGAGCAAAATGTTAATATTTATGAGTATTATATCAATAAATGCGACTAAAAACTTAATAAGACCGTGGAATGCAATAGGGTCAAAACATAATGCTAAGATATTAATATGAATAAATTGTGATACAGCATACATACAAATGTGTACGTCAGTGGATTTGTTCATACGTAAATAAATGACGTTTTTGTGCTGTCAATACGTAAATATTTTACGTTTTAATACTGTAAATATGTCTGTATTATACGTTTCTGCGCATATAAAACGTAATTATACATGCGTATGATAGAACGACACTTTACGTACAAATACATACGTATTCTCATGAGATCACGTTGACATTTAAAGCTGCAGTCCGTAGCTTTTTTGGGTTAAAAATTGTCTTAACGTATTTGAGAAAATACATAACCAGCCAGTGAAACTATCTGTTTGCCTTAGCTCAATTCAAAGTGGTAAGCTTTAATAATGTTTTTAATTGCAGTGGTACTGGTGGATTTTTGTGTGAGATTTGAGATTTGCGTCATTACGTCACATCTGTACACGTGAAGAAGTGTTGAGCTATGTTAAGTCTCTGAATGCTGGGAAAACTTGGGGATTCTATTTGTCTACCCAGTTGCAATGTATTTATTACTACTGTATTATTTTTCTTATTTTTTTTTCTAGTAGTAATCTCTCACCAGACAACACTTGGTTCTGTGGTTGTTTTATGTTTATGTGAATTTGTACACCAGTGGGGCCCATTTTCAACAGTAAGGATGGCATTTGTTTTACCATATCAATTCTAGCCCGAGTCCTCATCCTGTGGAAGTGCATGCAAATTGGATCTGGTTTCGCAGTGCAGAAAACAGTGTCTTCGTTCTCAACATGTTGATAGCACAAATCACACTTTTCAAGTCTCCGCTACAACCATAGTGTTTTAAGGTCAAAGTAGACTTTGTTTGCAGGCAGCCAATGAAGGCCATAGACTGGCATTATGCAAATTTGTATTCGTAATGATGGATTGTTTTATTTTCTTTATTACAATATTCTTTTTTTTTTTGTAAATTTAGAATTTATCAGTTATAGTCATTATTAACTACAGTTGACTGGAAAAGAGCTGTATGCTTCAAAGTCCCCCTCTGTTGAATATCAACTTATACAAACCATGTGCAAATTCATAATTCAACACCATTGCTGAGTATTTCTCTTTAAAACTGCAAAAAAGACTGTCTCGAAGATGCAGTTTTAAAATCGCTGTTGTTTCTGACGTCACAATCTACAATGACTACGTTTACATGCGGCCAATTTTCGGTTGGTCGAGTTTAAGGTCACTATTCGGGTTTCTGAAACATTAGGAATAACCCGTTTACATGCGTGAGCAGAGAGAGTTTCAATATCCCGATGTAAACGGCGACACACGGTTGGCGTCTAGACGTACGACAACCAAGACGCAATATGCGTCATTTCCGAATTCTTCTTCCTGTATCCAAAGACAACAGCAGCAGCAGCACATGGATAATGAATAGTTCGGGGGCAGAGAGCGATCGCCTTTGTTTGCGCTTTGCTGCTGTTAGCATTACTGACCTCGCTCCAAAAGTATGCTGTGCTGTATTTTGCCATGTTTATTTCCGGTATACTGCACATGGATTTTTGTATGCGCCGAGAAGTTTCTCTACTCAAAAGCCCAAGATTCCTTGTGAATAGAACATGGGCAGAACACAAATCACTATGGAGATATGCCGATGTAGTGATGCGCGGGTCGGCTTTTTTCCAACCCTTTTATTCAAATTTTTTGGCCCGCCCGTCCCGCACCACACCCGCGACCGTCAAATAGACATAACGTTCAGTAGCTACTACTCAGGCATTGTAATGTAAATGAAAACAGCCTTTATTTCAGCCTGAAAGTGCTTGGAAACATATTGCCCTGTAAACTGGCAACAACAGGCGATTATGGATATGAACCAAAAATCAGGTCATATTAATAAACATTTTCAACATTTACAAAGCAGCATTTTCATCTAATAGGCTAAACCATTTTTTATTTCTTCAGATCCCCCACAAATATGTCTTGACATGCTGGAAAGTGCCCATTTTTAGGCGCTACTGTTTGTATATTTTCCACACGAGTTGCACTTCAGGTAGCCGAACTACTACTGTTGTCTACTGCTGCAACTACTTCTGAGAACCGCTCCCAAACATGATTTAGCAGCCTGACCTTTTTTCTTTTAATCATGTATATTCCCGACCTCAATTTCTCCCGCACCTCGTCTTCCATCTTCACTTTAGTTTTCCGTTGTTGTTGTTGCTGTTGTTGTTGTCGAGGCTGTTACGTAATCGTGACCTCACGCAAGTTACGTTGCTTACGGCAATCGTATTATAACCTTATAAGAATATGAAAATAGATATTCCCAAATATTCAATATAGGCTGGAAATTCCAAGCAACATACATGGATAAAATTAAAAAAAACAAATTAAACAAAAAAAAAAAACAAATATATATATATATATATATATATATATATATATATATATATATATATATATATATATATATATATATATATATATATATATATATATGTGTCCCACCCCGCAAATAAAGTGAGAATTTCTTTACCTGCAACCAATCTTACCGCGTGGTCCGCGGGTTGCAGAGTGAACCCGCGCATCACTAATACCGATACATGTTTACATGACCAAGAATTCGAGTTAGAAAAGGGGTACCCCTGGTGTAATAATCCTGTTTTTTAATGAGCATATTTGGGTTTTTGCTGGTGTTTACATGGCCGTTCACTACAGGGTTATTGCTAATATCCCGGTTTTGAACGTGTTATTGGCTGCATGTAAACAGTCATTGTAACCAATCACGTCACACACGTCAGACGTGTAGTCCCTTAACAAAAGCTGAGACTACCCTGAGCTGGTGTGTGGATGCGGGGCTAATTTGAATATTAGAGTAGAAACGTGTATACTAAATGAGGCAAGGGTGTAGAGTAAGCAATTTAAAGGCATGAAGCAATTTTTTTCCCAAGGACATTTTTTTTATTTTATTTTGGTGATCAAAGATGATTTTTAAAAGATACAATTATTGACTAATAATGGTAATTTTGATATCTTGTTGACTTTAATTACTGTGCAGTGTTGATAGAATGACTTGTTCTCAGGGCTCAGACTAGTCTCTCTCTCTCTCTCTCTCTCTCTCTCTCTCTCTCTCTCTCTCTCATTCTTTTTCAGTTCTTTCTTTGCATGAGAGGGACGCTCACAACTGATCCTCTATTTGCTGCCGCACAATAGGTACCAGCGTTTTTGGAGACAGTACAAGCCTCTTTCTCTTCTCTCTCTCAACCTTCACCCTGCAGTCAGCGTTTGTCCTAGATTTATTGTGTTCCCTCTCTCTATGTGTGTGCCCTCCTCTCTTGCTCTTACTCTTTTTCTTTCTCATTCTAAGCTTTTCAACTGAAATCTATTCTTCAGTGTCATTCTGATTTCCAAACAGAGTGAATCTGTACTGAACTATAAGCTCAGTAAGTTCCCCATTTTACATTTAAATTATTCCCATTGGTGCGGCCCCATGCCTGAAGCTAGACTTGCCACCTGTCACAGAAATGTCTTTTGCCATTTTGAGTACTTGACCAGAATTGTATTTTCTTCTAATGTTTGTGAAAATGTGTCACTTTGGCTGTGATCTCATGCTACCAGTGAGAATTGGATGAAATGGACAATAGTTACAGCAAAAAAGCTGACTTTATGAAGCCCAGTGCATAGTTTTTGGCCACGAATTTGTTTTCTGAGATGAATTTCAGAAATTATAAATAAAATGTATTCACCATAATCTGCAGTATTTTTTATCACATATTTTTATCACTCCTGACATTCTCTCATTTCAATTGATGACATCTGTGTGTGTGTGTGAGAGGCATTTAGTTAAATTGATGTAGTTGTATATACAAACATAAATTGACAGGCAGATAGGACACTGGAACATTTTATGGTCCTACGCCTTCCCCAGACGATATACATATAAACTAGTGGTTCGACCAGTATATAGCGGCAAGGCCAATATATCGGATGATATTTGGCATTTTTTTAAATATCTGAATCGGCCGATGCGTTTTTCTGATTGGCCTATGTGTTGGAAGAGGGAATTTTATTTGACGGCGCTTCGGACAGTTATTTGGCGCCTGATCACACAACGCTCGCTCACATTCTCCGTATTCATTAGTTTACGATTTCTGTCAGTCATATCTGATACTTTGTTAGACGCAACTGTCAAACAAAGTAAATGGTATGTGGAAAAAAACATTTGCTTTTAGATTATTTGTAAAAGAAAAGGCCAACAACCAGACTTAAATACTTTCTCAATTACCGTCAACAGTCAAATGAGCATCTACATCATTTAAACAAATCTCTGAACATCTAATAAACATTTAATTTCACAAACCTTGCAGGTTTAATTAAATCCAGCTGTGATATCTTGTGAAGTATGTTACTATATCCATACTAAATGAAGCTGTGCTATATCCAGTTGCCCACCGTGTCATATCGTTTTCACTGTATGTCAAATTAGTGTTACCTTGCCTTTATTTGAAAAAAATGTGATTACCAGTAGTGCTGGGCGGTATGACCAAAAATCCATATCACAGTATTTTTCAAATAGTACATTGATATAAAACTTCACATTGATATAAAAACTTTTGCCACGTTTTGACTTTGAAACGTGCAGTGCCCACTGCCCATGTTTATTCAATGATGTCAATGCCAACCACAAATAGATTTCCCAAACGCCTGTGTTGATATTGTGAACCAATGTATGGGAAACAATGTAATATAATTTGACATATTATCAATTATAGTTTAACCTGTCCATTGTCACAATCCACTAACAATACATTTAGACCGCTTAACTTAGTGATTTCTATAGGATGTGAAGAGACTTTCAACCATCATAGCAAAAACATTTTTTGAAGCACATCACCTACCCTGCCTTTAGTACAGTATGCGGAAAAAACTTTTGTCCGTCAAATCCAAGTCTTTAACATCTTAATGCGGATGTCATAGAATGACGAGATTGATCACCAAGTCAAAGCCATCAATTTTGACAAAGGTTCTGTGATGTATATCGTACCGTCTGTCAAAAGACTGTTGATGTTGGACAGTCTGTCTTGATTGCAAGGTCTCACACTGGGGTCTGTATCTGTACAATCTGACAACGAGGACAGAAAACAAATTGCATTGTGTGCACTGGACTGGGCACTGAGTACACTCTTACAAATAAAGGTTTCAAAAGGGGGTTTCACAGCGATGCCATAGAAGAACTACTTTTGGTTCTCCAAAGAACCTTTCAGTAAACCTTTTTTTCTTAGTGTGGAGAACATTTATCTTATAAAATGGCAGAGCAAGAGAGTCAAATGCCAATTGGAGAGTCAGACACAAAAATAGCAGAACTATGACCCAAGACCTCAGCTGTCCTTGGTCACCTGGGTATTGAGGTCACTTCATTATCTGTCCTCCTCCAGTGTAGCAGCTTTTTCAGACCCAATTTATGCCATTTATTCAGTTTTCTCTTTCCTCCACTGTTATGCCATTACATGAGTCATTATGAAATAAATCGAAAGAATGATCTTATTCAGATAGATGTCACCCAATCTAATTAAAGATCATCAATGCAACGAGTCCTTTTTTTACCAGAATGAAATGCACATCATACAAATACAAAGCATAGTTATTTTGTCCTCAAGTTGGAACAAATCCATTATCAAATGAAAAAGTATCAGAATGTTTTCTTTAGAACATATTTCTTAAGCATAAAAAGATAGGTTTTGGTGTCTGATTCTGTAATAACTTCCATATTTATGTAATAACTTCACAATTCCATATTTCACTGTTAATAAGTGTACCTGATATTGACCTTCTTAGTAGCAAAGTAGCAAACGCCTTGTGAGCTCATGAGATGTGTTAAATGAAATTACAGTATGTAGCTAGTATTATTATGCTATAATTCTTAAGTTTAAAGTCTAACTATATTCACTAAACATCTTCGATGTTAGAATTTAAGATGAATGTTGAGAACCAAATGTTGAGTCCATCACTCCTCAACTGGGATCTAAAATGTCCATATCTACTGTCTGAGAAATGTCTTGCAGTATATGTAATCAATTAAAACAATTTGAATAATAAGACACTATAGAGCTGTTGCCAATCAAATTACAAATGTTCCTATAAAGTGATCGTATCTCTTCAGAAAATTTGGATTGAACCGCTTGATTCATATGGATTTATTTTATGATCTCTTCATGAACATTTTGAAGCATCAGTTTTGTGTGATATAGACGTTACAATGGAGAGACTAAAGTCTTCGCATTCCATTGCAAATATCTTAATTGTCTTCTGAAGATGGGTTTGGAACGAGTAAATGAGTAGGACATCTCTTTAAGTAAATTACGAGGAATTTAAAAGTTTTCAAAAGAATTACTTTTTAGTCAACATTTAGATAAAATCTTAATATTTATAAAATATATTCTTTTTTAAACCTTCTTAAGAATGTTTTGTGAATCTTGCCCCTCTTCTAGTGGAAAAGGTTACTGGTTGTGATTCATGATGTAGGAAATTCATTTCCCAGTTGTGCCCTTGAGAAAGGCCTCTAGGGTGCTCTAGGGTCTCTGTACCAGTAAAATATGTACTGTCACTTCTGAATAAGAGAGCATCTGCTTAATGAACAGATTCTGATACATGTCTCTTCTCATTAAGCGAGGCAGGATTATATCGATTAGACCATCCGGTCATGTCAAGTGGCACATTGAGATTCTGTTAATTCACTTTCTAAATCCCCAGACGTATAGCTCTATTGTAAATAACTTTATAAGGACATTGTCTAACCAGCCTACCACTGGGCGTTCCATTGACCCACTCACTGTGCATATGTTCCCCATGCAGCAGAAATTAGTCAGGCTACTAAAGCTGGATTTGCTCTCAGCAAGACGGCAGTGCTCCCATAAATACCAGTGTACCACCCAAGGGTGAGTGTTAATGGACCGCAGTTAACAAGGTTTCGCCAACACCATTTCTTCGCTTTTGTAAGGAATGATCATTGGACCCTGCCCACATTGAGAGCTCTTCATTTATCTATGGAGGCCAGACTTCATGCTCTGAAAAGGACCAAATGATATACCCTACTCATAACCTTAGCCCTATTACTTTAGGCGATATAATAGCAGACGAATGTGCTGAACATAATATGAGTTGCACTCAGAACGATATATGTAGTTTGGATTATAAAGCACTTTCTTCTATCCCAGCTTAATGTACGGAGACATACAAGTAAGCCATTTGTATAAATCTATTCCATTGAAATGAGTAAACATGGGCTCTGTGGCACTTTCAAAACATTAATCTGCTTGAGCTGCCGGAAATGTCAACTTTATCTTAGCCAATAGCCTTAGGCCTAATACGTTTTTCTCTCCATTTCAACCTTCTGTCCACACCGAGACAACTTTTTGAAAATGCACTCCCAATTGGATACATTTGAAAACACCGTTTTCACATTTCATTGTAGTGTGAACTGTGAAAACAAAGGAATTCGAAAATGACGACGCATTTTTAGTCATGTGACTCATATCCATGCTCATACTAGGATCGTGCCTGTGCTGTTCACTTTCACACAGTTGCTAAAGATATGTTTCTTTGTACACTCTTCAGATCACAGTCCTGCAAAGATGACAGAAAACATGTACGTACGTTAATTAAAAGACGATTGCATTGTGCGCTTGCTTCAAAATAGAGGTGACGCATAACACGTAATCCAGTTATCTGATTACAAATTGTGTCAGAAGACTTGCTCTACTCAAAACATGCTGTAGACATAGTACTTGTTCACAGCAGCTTTACATATTACTTCAAGGTAATTGACATCTTTTATCAAGCCTCATAAACTAGTGGCACGTGGGCCAAATCCCCTCGTCAATCATTTGTGTCAGCGTTCTGATGAAGATTAAATTTCTCCACTGCCTTATCAGAGCACTCGATAAACAGCACTCAGTCATCTATGTTAGCATTCAACACTCCATATTGGACCTCAGTGCATGATTACATTTTTTCCTGGCCATAATTCAGCACTGGATTGCATATTTGATGTCTTGTTCAAAGAAGTTTCTTGTTCAATGAGCTTTAAAGTACCCTTATTATGCTGTTTTTAATATTACCTTTCACATAACTGTCTGTGAATGCAAAAGGTCTGCAAAGTTTCAGAGATCAAACTGCACAATACATCTAGTTACTGTCTCCTGAAAAGAAAAAAAGAAACAATTCTGATCTGCCTGAAATGAGTCATCATTAATTCCAGTTTTACTTCCCACACAGACCTAGATAGGTTTGTAAAATAAATTGCATAATGGTCTTTATTGGCTGCCTATGAAATATGTCTACTTTTACCTTTGATGCATGTAAACTTATTGTAGTTGACAAAGTTTACAGTTTATTTATTATTTAATTTTAATTAATTGCATTTAAAATGTCAGTTTTTCATTTAACTTATCTAGTTTTATATAGTCAAAAATAGAAGCGTAAAGGGATTTAGCATTAAGCTTTGTATTTGTTGAAAACCTGTAGTATTTTTCGAATTACCGTGCTTTCCACCCTCATATCTCCCTGAGACAAGAGATTTATATCTCGATTTCGAAAAACATTTTCGGGCGGACTCATCTCGAAGACTCACTCAGTTACCTAGACTTGTTTAACTACTGTGCTCTGTTACCGGTAGGCGTGGCCTCCTAGGGCAGCGAAGCAAGTGCAATCTGGGCAGGCTCGATTCTACGGGGGTGCTTAAGGGTGCTAAGCACCCTCAAACAAAAGTGAAAGCACCCTCAGATTTAATTTTTTTTAGCACACAAGTAAAGGAGATTTTGCTGACAAAAGAAACACAGACAGATTTCACACTCGTACATATAATATGTTACACAAACTAAATCCATTAACGCGATTTTCAAATCAGGAAATTCGTTAGAGACGGGGGCTGCCTTTAGATTGCCAAAAAATGTAACTGTCCATTCACCAGAATGAATAGCGAGTCTCCGCAACGGCGATAGATTGAAAGCGCACGTCCGGGTGAAGACTGCGCGAGCCACAAGAGAACACTGTATCCATGCAACTGACAGCAGCGCGGCATCAAGCGCTCAGCTTGATTTCAAAAACAACATTTAAGTGCTAGATCTCTCATTTAAGAGCGAACAAAATGAATGCTCTGCTAGTTAACTGGAAATGTTTTAGGGTGTACTCACACTAGGCACGGTTGCCATGAACCGGGCCCGAGTACGATTGTCCCCCCTCCCCACTCCCCCTCTGGCCTGCACTCACATAGGGTTTCAGCATTCGTGCCGGAGCACGCTTACGTCATTATGGTGCGAAGAGCGGCGCCTCTAGGGATGCTCCGATCAGAATTTTTGCAGCCGATACCGAGTACCGATTTCTTGTCATGGTGATCGGCCGATAACGAGTACCAATTCCGATGCTTAATTGACTTAATATAAGACAAATAAACAAAATGGAACAGTTTAATGCAGCTCATAAGGTTTATTTAAACATTGTCCAATACTGTGGAGGACAAAATAAACATTTAGTCTCCTAAAATGGAGAAGTCTGATGTAACTTAAACATTCGTCCAATACAAGTCTGAGCAGGACAAAATAAATAAATAAAAAATCAAACAACATTTAAACTCCTAAAAGAACAAATTGAAGTGGTTTGATGCAACTCATTAGGTTTAATTAAACATTGTTCAATGTTAAAGAGAATAAAATAAATAGAAACATTTAAACTCCAACATGGAGAAGTCTGATGTAACAAATAAGGTTTAATTAAACATTCTCCAATATAAGTATTACGATACGTCCTCACGCGTTAACGTCATTCAAATCAGCGATCGGTTTGTAAGATCGGCCAAGTTAGTGAGTACTGATCGAGTCAAAAATTGTTATGATCAGCCGAGTATCCGATATCTCTGGCCAATTCATTCGTGAGCATCCCTCAGCGTCTCTGAGACGGAACACAATGAAGTCCATTGCTCTGTTTTCTTTGTAGATAATTTTGTGTTCGTTGGTCCACAGCCCTCTCACAGCCTGTTGTTAAACAGATGTGCTCGCGAAAATTTTCACAAAATTGTGCTGCTCGTATGAGGAGGTTTGCACGTGCCCTGTTCCGTGCTCCAGGCGCGGTTAGCGCTCACACTGCATGCGAACCGCGCCCGAGTCCAACTGAACCGGTGCTCTGGCCCACCTCTTCCAAGCGGGCCAGGGCACGGTTCGGAGCACTCACACTAGTCAAACTAACCGTGCTTTGGTGGTCAAACGCACTCAGGCACGGTTCAAACTGGCTAGTGTGAGTACACCTTATTTGTAGTAGGTACATCCATGCTTCAATGTTTCCAAAAGTTAAATCAGCCTAGCTTCTTTATTCAACTGCAGAATAAAATACTTCATATAATTCAAATTCAAATCATATTATATAAATGTAAAGGACAAACTCATACAGGGACATGGCTACTCGATCATGGATATCGCATTGCATTTAACATAACAATATTTCCGTAGACAAGATATCGCTCGGCCCTCTTGCTTTTGAGCACCCTCATTATTTTCAAAAGCACCCTCAGTGATTTGGTTCTAGAACCGGGCCTGATTCTGGGAGTTGTTGTCTTTCATCCACATAACAAAAAATACATTTTCTGGCTTTTCTCAGTCTAAGCAAAGCTAAAAAAAAAATCATTTCACATGTCTTCTACATAAATTACCCCTTTAACCACACATTCATCTTTCCAGAGGTGAAGTATTCCTTTAATCACATCTTTGAAATGCCTTTCCTTCTTAACTCTTTTAGTTTATTCTTAGCTAAAAACACTTAGTTCTTTCAAAATATATGTGCTCATTAATGTATATTTACTTCGTTCAAGTAATAAAGTATTCTCATGAGTGTATAATATGCTATTGAAAATACATACGGGTAAGGGGTTCTAATGTCGTCGCCATGTTGCCCCTCCATCTTGAAAGTACATTAGCCAAAGAGGGACATACCCGTTAATTCAGGCTTCGCCTTTCGCATTTACATTTGAGTTAACACTCATGGACGAGAGTCGAACTGGAAGCCATGTTAATCTTAGACTACATTGGCCACCGTAGGAGTTAAAACAAAATCGGAATTGAGAGGAACAGAAATTAATATTCACTGAATGGTCATTAGGGTTGGGTATCGTTTGAATTTAAACTATTCTGATTCCGATTTCTGATTCCGGTTCCTAACGATTCTTGATTCCGATTCTTTTAAGAGGCAGGGTCAAAAAAGTTTAGCTAACCTTGCTAACCAACGGTCTTTCTGAAGTAAATACTTCCTCCTTTGTCACAAATTTTGCATTTTGCCAGAATTTTGTGATTTCTAAGAAAAGTGAAGCCACACTTTGGACCGTCGACGTAAGCTACTCATGTTCGAACTCGCACGGTTATGCCAACACTTCCGGTAGACACTTCTTCGTTGGTGTTGTTCAGCGGTTTCTTCTTCCGTTCGGCGGACTGTGTAATATCGAAACTAGGAATCAAAATTTTAACATTTGACGCGATTTTCGGAAAAATCTGAAGTTAGTCCCGGTTCCAATTGATACTTGATTCTCGATACCCAACCCTAATGGTCATATACCTTTTCACTGCTAGACGGGGGGTTAAAATCACACAGTGTAGCTTTAAGGTCCCTATTAGCAATGTTTTACCTGAAAAACGTTAAAATGTGGTAAACACATTATTAGAGGTGGCTAGCTTTTGTGTTTCACATGAATATGTTTTTCAATTATCTAGATCTGAAAGGTGCTCTGTAAAATCTTTCATGTAAGTAGCTCTGGCCTATTTGCTGAATAAATCAAAAAAAGGAATAATAGATAAATATAATAACAGAAAATACTTGGAAATGGGGCAAAGAATACAGTTTTTGCTTTTGTCTGTTGCTAGAAAAGCACAAATTGCAAGAGCCATAAAGAGTGATGGAACATTACCACCGTTAGAAACCCTGTTCACTTCACCTGATTTCACAGAAGCTCTTGGTATTCAAGTGTACTCGCCTCACACTATATAAAGTTCCTAGATCTTGCTTTCTCAGCTCAGAAATGTCATGTAGTATCAGAGGGTTGATGCATGTGCTGTGTGGAGCTGTCTGCTGATACAAGCCTAGGTAGAAATATCGCTTGATTCCTCCAGGGGCTGTACAGCTCATGTAGGCAACACACAGGAAGAATGCACAAAATCCCTTTTCTTGTATTCCCAATGTAGAAAAAGTGATTACCATGAGTTTTGGTCGTTGGCGGATTTGTTAGTGTGAATAATGTCACCTCAATGTTGTTTCCTGACAGTTGACTGGGAATAATGTGCTTCTCACCATATAATTATTTGTGGATGTTGTCAGTCAGAGTCTGAAAATATATTGCTTTTGACCAGTATGGTGACAGGAACTGGCTTTTTATAGTATATACTATTTACATTTCACATTCGAATATGTTTCTCAGGTATTTTATCACCTCAGAACAACCCTGTATCACACGAAATACGTTCTGAGGAAACTATTTTGCAAATCGCAATTACGTTACATGCCAACATAAAAGCAGTGCTATTACGTTGGTCCGTAACCTAATATGTCTCATTGTTAATACGTAGATACTAATACGTAATTTTCAAATATATAAAACGTACGTTTTATACGTTTGGATAGATGCTAAAACGTATAATATGGACGTATTTGCAACATTTAAATGTAACATTATTACGTTTTTACAGCTACAAAACGTTGAATATTTACGTTTTCATATCATAACGATATCTGTATACTTTCACTTTTAAAGATAAATATAACAAGACCCCTTAATCCTACTCCCAAAACCTAAACATATTCATTTTATACAGAATATAAAAAGGATGAAACGTAATGGACAGAGTAGATGTGTAGGTAAATTAGTTTTAGCATTGAAATATATTTTGAGCCACTAATCCTACTCCTACCCCTAAACCTAACCATACCATTCCTTAAAACTATGTAGGCTAACACAATTATGAAGAAAAAAAAACATAACAGACAGACAAGTATACATTTAACAATAATTTATTTATTGAGAAAATCATGTCAAAACCGGTAACGTTAACATTACCAAACGTCGTTCACATGATGATGCGTTGCAGTTGCAGTCCTCTGGCAGTGTTATAGTAGTTGTGTATGAGTTACAGATCAGAATTAAAGTTATTAACGTTAATCCATGAAAATGTTAATCTGATTTTGGTTCGCTCTCTGAGTCTGAAGGCGCGCTCTCTTCTCCATTTCAAATGTACTAAACCGACTGAAACACGGCATGTCGCAATCTGTGACGAAGCAGGTGAGAGCCAATGAGCGTTTGATATCACTGCCGTAAAACATGTCGTAACGCTTCTTGAAGGCGCATTTTTCGAATTTGAATTCATCACCAGCGCGGATTTGACGTTTGCGGTCGCTGCTGAGAAATGAAGAAGAAGATCACTGGATAAAAGGCTGAATTTGGATCTGTTTCTTGCAAACAACGTATGGATTCTAGGATTTGGTTTACATCAAGCTAATAAAATGTATGTTTTTTGTGAATGTATCAGTATGTTGTGTTTTATTGGAGAAAATGCTTTTGTGTAAATATATTTATGAGTAACGTTGGCCTATTATATTAATAAATGCGAATGAAAACTTAATTGATAAGACAGTTGAATGCAATAGAGTCAAAACTTTAATGCCACGATTATGCATAAATAGTAAAGAAACCTGCTTTGGATGTATTATGTTCAGGATAAACGTAATAGCACTGCAATAGTATTAGGTTATGGACCAACGTAATAGCACTGCTTATATGTTGGCATGTAACGTAATTGCGATTTGCAAAATAGTTTCCTGAGAACGTATTTCGTGTGATACATAGTTGAAACATGCTAAACCCTTGAGTACTTGACACTTAAAAGCTTGTGATGCATGAAAACAATCTTGGCACTTAATTAAAATGTTTGTTTTTATTTTCAAGACACATTTTTAATATATGCAAGTTGTTTTATTATTCTCAAACTGATCTGAAGAATTTGACTTGACTTCTAAGCATGCAACTTCCCAGTAATACAAGATCAATATCCCTATAAAATTGTAATGCAATCTCACTGTTGAGCAGAATGATCCGCACTCTTTGCAAGAATCCATAGTTCATTCTGATAAATTGTGCGCCCCATTTACAATAACTTATTAAACTACATATTTTAATACAATAACTACGCCACCAAGTCAAATCCAAAACGTATAAATAGAACTGGCTTGAACACTATTCTTTTCAATTTGCATTTGTTATGCATGTGACTAATAGCATATATTTCATTCTGATTAGCAGTATGTGACACATGTGTTAAATATGTACTTATTGAAATGAAGTACCTTGCCACAACACACAATTCTCAAAGTGTGTACTATATGGCTACACAAGACTAATTGCATTCTGTATGTCCAGGATCCAGTGAGAAATGGGGCTTATTTTAAGTGGTTCAGCACTTTTTTTGTGTGTGCGGGTTTATTGAAAATCTGTCTAACCCAAGAGGAAGCAGTGTCTCAAGACTTTTGTGAAAAACAATGCTAAATGTTTAGGTTGGAGACGTGGCTGTTTGTCACGGCTGGACGAAGTACACAAATCAAGTACTCAGTAAAAGTAACAATAAAAGTGTACCAATTTTTGATTTTACTTGAGTAAATGTACGCAAGTACTTGCTATATTCTGTCCTACTAAGCCTATAGAGCTTAAATTTAGGTTACAGCTCAGTTTGACATCTTTATGAATTATTATGATTTAAGTAGCCAGCACTAGTCGATAAGGAAGATTATGCTAGACACTAAATATGTATTGATCTGCAAGTAAGAACACATTTTATTTTATGACCATACATTGATAACTTTCAACTACTGTAAATGACAATATATCAGATAGTATATAAAAATGAGGAAAAACAACGTGTTTATTACGCATATTTTATCATGCAAAATGAAAAAAACGGCACAAGGGAAAAATGCAATAACATTTTGGAAAAGAATCATAATCAAACATACTATTTTAATATTATTTGAAATTGCTACGCAGGGAAGATGCATTGACATTCATTTGCATTATTTTAAAATTCTTTGTCCTGAGAATACTGAATGATTCTCATTTTTAGTTATAAATCCTAAAATTCAGCATTAGTAACTTTTCACGCCATCAGTCTCGTACTCACTCAAGCTCAGGGCATCTCCGTTCTTGGCTCATTTTGAGTTAGTGACGTGTGTATTCAGTGAATTGTTAACTGGAAACTCCGTCTTAACCTGATCATTTGAATCTGTGAGTGGTTGAAACATATGCAATCGATCAATCCAGTTCACAAATGAATCGTTGAGTTTTTAGCAGGTTGATTGGAAAGGTTCGGCCTCATCATGAATCGGACATCACTATCATGTCAATCACACTATTTTATATCTAAAGTCTTTGGTGACTATTTCTTCAGTTCAAAAAAACCAGCAACACACATGTTCTATTAAACCTAGTGGAGTAAAAAGTATGATATTATGCTTATTAAGCGATATTAACTGATATTAAGAGTTTCCCAAAATAAAAATACTCGGATAAACTACAGCTACTTGAAGAATGTACTTAAAATAAGTAACAAGTACTTTGTTACTGTTCACCACTGCTGTTTGTCATCACTTATTTAGGACTTTCCAGGAGGGACTTTGCTTTAGGGCTGCAACAAACGATTATTTCTATAATCGATTAATCTAACAATTAATCAACTAATCAACGATTATTTTGCCGGCTAATCAGTAAGTTTGGAAGCGATTATTCAGCTTTTTCAATTAGTTAAAACATTGAGTTATAGATATTCTTACTATATTATAAAAAGAGAAATCAGTTCAGCTTTTGAAATAGTTGTTTTAATGAACTTTGAGCCAACTAAGGTCATCTCAAGTTTTCAGATTTCAGTCCAGCTCAAATCACATACAAATACTCTCTAAGTCAGGGTTCTCAACTCCAGTCCTCGCGAACCCACTGCTCTGCATATTGTGTATGTCTCTCTCTATTAAACACACCTATTCCAGACCCCTCAGCTCGTTAGGATAGACTCTATTGCTGCGTCCAAATCTTCACTCAAAGCACTACCCCCTGACCCCCTATGTCGGGGTTGGAGAGCAGAGCACTATATAGTGAGCTCACCAACAGAACAGAAGCCACTTTCGGACACTACTCGATCGTCTCTCGGCGCCGTTGATGACATCATCTGTCAGCTGGTGCCGAGCCGGCTCCTGGGCTGAAATAGATTTTTAAAATAAAGTACATTACATTATATTTGAGCTTATTTCTCCAAAATTTAAAAACTAAAAGTGATTTCTGGCCGTTTTTGTTATAATGCGCTACTCCACACATGATTATAACTTATTTTTACGATCAGCGCAATGCATGATGCGTATGTAGGGCTTAGGTTAGTGACCATCGGTTGTACACTACTTTTCAAAATGCATTTGGGATACATTGGGTCTCATTCATGAAACATTCGTAAATATACGAGTAAAATATGAGAGTGATTTGCCGTGGAAAGAGATCTTCCCGAAAAACTCTTCTCCTGATTTCACAAATACTTCGTAAACGTCAGATGTGATAGTGAAGTGTGTGTGTGTGTGTGTTAGTGAATTCCAACCAGGATGCGCAGTTGCACGTTCGTTCTCAATTACCATAAATTCCGCCATTTATATTTAACTGACATCTTAATAAAGGCATATAATAACATGAATGCGAATGAAAAAGAAAATTTCTCGGATGCAGAAATTGAAGTTTTATTATTCAGAAGTTCATTCAAAACGCCAGTTTTATTTTCAAGCGTAGCCTACATAGTGGCCTATCAGGTCCTAAAAAGGAAGCTTGGCAGCATATTATATATGCAGTTAATGGAGTTTCATCTGTTAATCGAACAGTCCCAGAAGTGAGAAGAAAATGGTTCGATATTAAGGTTCACTTCGGAAATATCAAACTGGAAGAAGGACCACCATCGATCACCAGATCTGCTATCAGCCTACTTTTGGAAGCTTGTTACCACCATAGAATGAAAAATAAAAAAGGTAATTGCGACTTTTTATCTCACAATTCGGACTTTTTTTTCTTACAATTGCGAGTTTACATCTCGCAATTCTGACTTTATGTAAAGTCAGAATTGCGAGATATAAAGTCAGAATTGCGTGACAAAGTCACAATTTACGTGATATAAAGTCAGAATTGTGAGATTTAAAATATATTCTTAAACTATATCTTATTCTATGTAAAATAAATCATCGCATTACTGTAATTATATTATTATTAATAATATTATTACTATTAATAGTAGCATTGCATTATCTAATAAAGGGATTTACTTTAGCACTAGTTAGTTAGCTCCAGCTGGAGAACACTCAATTCTCATCGGCTCCTTTTTTGCCGGGATGTTTCTATTTAAATCCTACTGTACATGCATGTTGTGCTCCCATGAAAAGCAAGTTCCGCCTTGCATGTATTGCACATGACAGCATTGTTGGTTTTAATTTTTGTGAAACTTTCCCAAACCTTTCTAGTTTGGATTTGTTTGCACTCCGTCATAATTTGCGCTGTTTTGTTTTTTTGTGTTTTTTTACCGCAATAGCATTTGTAAAGGGCTGCATTACACTCTAGAGCCCAAAAGTGCCGTAGCGGTCAAATCTCGATATTCCATGTGCTTGCATTAGGTCAGGTGAGATCATACGACTACTTGACAACAAAGATATTTGTCTACAATTTTTTTATTGTCGAAAATGTCGACTAACTCGCTCCTGCCCTATTTTGCTTATTGGCTTTCATTTAAAGCTACATTTATATATGAAGAGTTCAGATGCAAAAGCCTCTAAATGTCATTTGAAATTTTCTTCTAAAATGACAATTTTTATCAAGCTTGTATATTTAAGTTCACTAATTTCACTTAAATGACAATTAATAAGTAATCTTCATTGCCATTTAATTAAAATTAGATGAACTTAAATATACAAGCTTGATAAAAATGATCATTTTAGAAGAAAATTTCAAATGGCACTTAGAGGCTTTTACATCTGAACTCTTCATATAAAACCCTTATAATGTGATTAAGTTGGAGCTTCATAAACGGAGTACTGCAGTTATATTGTTGTGATCATGCTCCTATTACAGAATAAAATTTAAATAAATTAAACTTTGCTTACATCCACGTCATGAACATTGTTATTAGCGTAAATAGTAACAGCAGCAACGGACGCACCGTACTGTACTTGAATTTAATTGCATCTTTTGTTTGGTTTAGAATTTTTAAACCTAACATATGCATATGTGCATTGATCGTGTACATACTGTAACAGTTTTATGGCTAATTTACATGCTAGGTGAGTAACGCTGTTCTTTGATTTAATGTTGTAAGACTGTAAACTGGATAACGAGTTGGCTTGAGGGTACTCCAGGACGTTTTAATTCTGCAGAGCTGTTTTGTAATGCTGACTCATTCGCAGACACTGTTGGACGTGATATTTTGCGATGTGCGGCTGTGGCCCCTTTCATTGTTTGCATTTTAAAGAGCTTCAGAATCCCATTGGATCATGGGTAAATACAACAATAGAGAAGCATTGTTCCTTCTCACCAAAGATGGTCCCAACCTTTGTCATGCTGGTTTAGGAAGTATATGAGAGAGATTTTCTTCAAAATCCCTTTTGAGCTCATTTGTATGACAGAACCTCCGCAGTTTTGTACTCTTTATGTCTGTCAATATCCCTTTGCCTTTTGTTTGATAGTACAAGGGGGCGGAATATATTGAGACTCAGTTTCAAACCTGCTCAAAAACCATATAAGAAGTATGTGACAGTCTTTTGAGCTGTTAAAGGGCATTGCATAAAGGGTCTGGTGAGTACACATTGATTAGACCATGTTGATGAGTAGCCCCTTTAGGTTTAACACCCCTGTCTCACCTCCCTCTATTAGATCTCATCATATTTACCGATAGGTGGTCCATATGGCTCTCAGCACTGCAGGCTGTTGCTGTGTCAGAGTCGATGATGAGGGGCGCAAACCCATTAGCCTGTCATTGACTGGGCCTTTAGTCAAGGGGAGCGATTGGGTACTACATGTAGCTATCCATGCATGATGTAATGATCTCCCTTGGAGCCTGTGCCAGACGTATGTCCTTTGCTGAGGGTTTTGTTTTTGTTGTAGTACTTTTGTACGTTTTTAGGATGTAACTTCTATAGTCATTAAGCAGGAAGCAATCCATTATTAAGTAGTTTTTTTAATAGGCAATTCTCCATTGGTTAAAATGAAGTCAAATGAAAAGTTTATAATGATTATATTATTGTTGACACAAAGAGAATCTCACAAAAACAATATAGTTGATTTGAAAGTTTTTCTTCCATGTATCAATTCATGTTGGAAAAATGTCTGATAATGTATATCCAATTGTTCGTAAATTTTTCGTTTTTTGAAAAATTGATTTTTACTTGAAAAAGTCGTTTTTACTTTTACATTTAATGTTTTTACTAATTTGCTGTCAACTACCAGTTGATCTTTAAAAACACAAGCTATTTAAATTGCTACACTAATTTAACAGCAAATCTCTAAATGAACATCCATTTCATTCTGTATAATAATGTTTTAAAAAGTTTACATTTGAAATTATGTCTATTTTTGACAATATTATTACTGTGCATAGGTTTAATTCACAGGGAATGCATAAACTAATATAATATTATATAATATTATATTTATATAACTAAAATTATATTAATAAAAAAAATAAAAGAGAAACAAAAAGGTATAGTTTTAAGGAATAATTGAGGATGACTCAATTGAATAAATTGCCTGGTGGTAATTCGGCCTTGACGTAAAGCGGAGTTTACCACACCTCAAAACATGGTTGAGATTATGTATTTCAAGACATTTATAAGGATTTTGTCCTTGAAGCACTCTTCTGGGTAGGGCTAATTTCTTGCTCATCTAATCCCAAGCCTCTGTTACTAATTCCAAAACGTCATATTTCGAGCTAATAACAGAAGCTTTAGCCACTGATACCAGTCTAATGCAGTTATCAAATGCAGCAAGAAAGCGCAGCGAGAGAAAGGTTAAGCGTGTGTGAATTACCTGCGTCTGTCTCTCAACAGTGTAATAATAGCAAAACTGTCATTTTATCTTCTCCAAGAACAACGTTATTACATCGCTAGTGAGAAATGTCATGTAGTTTTTAAGTTGTTCAACTATTTTACTGACAAAATCAACAGAGCAGCGCTGACAACAAATTTCTGTACGAGTGTGTGTCCCAGGGCTCGAGACTAACGGCGTCCTATCGTCCTGGGGACGATAGAAAATGTGTTTAGGACGGACAGAAATATTCTCCAGGACGCCTACAGGACGAAAGACATTTTGTATGTTCACAGGGCTCGAATTTCGGAGCGGGTGTTGCGCATAATTATAATCATTCCCACAGGTCTATTTATAATGTGGGATATTCCCACAATCCACACAGAATATAAAATCAAATCATTCTTTTAATAGCTATCTGCCAGACGCAATTTCACAAACAGCGTGAGTGTTCAGCGGTGCCGCCGTCTTCTCTTCTCTCAAAATGTGTTGGCCAAGGCAAGCATCAGAGCGATGCCGCGATAATACACACTCGCGTTCAGGAGTCGGGACATGACGGAATATTCACAGCACAATCGGGCCAGCAGTGCATCATGAATGAAGTTTACCATTTGCACGTCTTTTTAGTCTTACCAGTTTAAACATTAAAGCGATTTTAAACTAATCAGTGCTCGCGCGCTCTCTGGGATGATTTTCTGCGCGCATTCATAGAAAATCCGCCTCAAGAACAGCTGGCCAGTAACAAAAGTTATTTTTCACGGATTATATTGCTTTAACACGCAAAACTGTGTCTATTTCGGTCTTTGTGAGTATAATAGTCTAAACATAGTCAGTTTTGTCTTTAATAAGCATAAAACGCATGCCAGTGTAATGAACACAGGATCCGTGCTCTAGCTCTTAAAGCGACAGCAAACATACAGTATGTGTCGGTCATTAATTTTGTCGTCAAAACAATAAAAGAGAGCTTTAAGTTAAAGTAATCAGGATTAATAGCCTGTGTATTTAATTTATTCAGGACTAAAATACTATCCAGTGTTATTTTCCATTTGATTTCTTTATTCAGTTTCTGTCTATGAATAATAGTGTTAGACCTATTCAAAAACTTTTCTCTTTATTTGTATCTTTATTCTATTGTTTTTATTTATGCAACTTTTTTCAATTTTATAGAACAATTTAAATCAAGCTTTGTGTTGTGTAAGTTCTTAACAACATTACCCCATTGTAAAAATGCAATGAGCGCAAACATTCAGGCAAGATAAATAATAATTTTGTTTGGCAAAAAATAAGTTTTTTTTTTTAAGTCACAGTAGTTAAATCTGTATCTGTATTGCATGTTCAAACTTTAAAATCATTCATATTATCTGGATAATAGATTTTTTCTCTGGAAGTATGTAGGTTTGGAAATTTTAGAGAAATTCTAAATTAATGCATTACAATTTTACTAAACCCATTATATTTTAGTCATCTGAATTGTTTGAGTTATCTAACAGCTATGGATGATAATAACAAAGTACAGAAACAACATTTTTAATTTGGGACGGTTGACATTCACTTTAGGACGGTTCAAATTGTTTTTTAGGACGGTTCCAGGACGGAGGTGAAAAAAGTTAGTCTGGAGCCCTGGTGTGTCCGTACTATGTGTGTGCGTTCAGCCCGATCTCATGAAAGTTAGTATCTATGGCACGAATGTCATTTCTCGTGGCATTTATACGCCAAAAACAGTTTTTGCGTGTATATGGCACGCGATTTTCGCGTACATATGATATGCACTTTTTGGCATATAATATGCACGAACTCCCCACCCCCCTCCACCCTAAACCTAACCCAGGGTTTTTTAGTGCGTACCATATACACGCAAAAACCATTTTTGGCGTATAAATGCCACGAGAAATGACACTCGTGGTATAGATACGCATCTTCATGAGACTGTGTTGGTGCGTTTGAGCGAGAGAGCGGGAGAAAGAGAGTATGTGCTGTCTGTACAGAAAATAATGTAATTTTGTATTAAATAATTTTGTAATTTTGTAAAAATGCCCTTTCACACTGAGAATACATATTTCCTCATAGATGTCTCTCAAAGGTTTTTCCATGTGGCTCTAACCTCTAACAGTAAATAAAGAGATATAAAGTTTTGCACCACACTGAAACCATCATAGAGTGCTTGTAATAACTTTAGACTGTGATTTAAAGTGGATTTTGATTAAATAATGGGCAGACGTGCATTATTTATTGTGTTTTATAATAAACTGAACTGTACACCTGCTGTGCATTTCTCATGTAATCATTTCTCATTCTTTATTGTAATAAAAATACCTCGCGCCACATGAAAAACACATTCAGACCACAGATCGTCGTAATCATATATTTATTTGGCTTCTTGATTCACTTTTTTTTTCTCAGTTGTTTATGTGTGGAACCGTGCGAAACTCAGAGCAGGAGTTATTATGATCATGTAATATGATTGACAGCTAAGCGAATTAGCTCTCTGACTCATAACAGGAAGAAAACAGCGCTCTGTACGCTGTTTCAAGCTCTTCATAATGCATAATTCAGTGGAAAATGAATGGAAATGATAAAGGACATGTAATAATAAATCTGTTCTCAGACACTAATGATACGTTTTACAAAATGGCGCCATCACTCACACTTTTGTGCAACAGTAGAGTCTCGGGTAAGCTCAAATGTAATTGGACGGCGCGTTTCATTGCAGTGTGACGGAAAAAACAAATCGACCCCCAAAAAAAAAATAGAAATGATTCTCATATTGTCGATGCTGCGATTGATTCGCGAAACGTGTGTTATAGCTCCATAGGGATCTATTGTTTTGACCCAAGAGTGTACACTATTCTCGCTCGGTGTTAAAAGGATAGTTTACTTTGAAATTAATTTTTGGTATGTTTTAGCTTACCTCAAGGGCACCCAAGATGTAGGTGTCTTTGTTTCTACAGTAGTTTAAATTTTTCGTATCTGTCAGTCATATAATGGAGGTCTATGGTTTCAGGGTTGGGTATTGTTTGAATTTGAACGATTCTGATTCCGATTCCTTGTTTCGATTCCGGTTCCTAACAATTCTCGATTCCGATTCTTTTAAGAGGCAGGGTCAAAAAAGTTTAGCTAACCTTGCTAACCAATGATCTTTCTGAAGGAAATACTGCTTTCTGATGGAAATACTCCTTCTGTCACAAATACTCCTTTTGTCACAAATTTTGCATTTTGCAGAGATTTCGTTATTTTTAGAAAAGTGAAGCCACACTTTGGACCGCCGACGTAAGCTACTCATGTTCAACTACGCGCGGTTATGCCAACACTTCCGGTAATCGCTTCTTCGTTGGTGTTGTTCAGCGGTTTCTTCTTCTGGTTCGGCGGACTGTGAATATTGGAAACTCAGAATTAGAAATTGTAAACTTTTGAACGATTTCCGGAAAAACGAAAAGTTAGTCCCGGTTCCAATCAATACTCGATTCTCGATACCCAACTACCATCTATGGTCACCACCTCAAAGAGCATGCATAGAGAAGTTCAAATTAAACATGATTTAATGACTTGTAACTGTACACATTGATGGCCTAAGACGCGAAACGAGTAGCCTAGAAATCTAGACGCACCCTAGCAGCAGCTAAAATTATTTTGCAGCAAAGTGTGGTCTAGCAACTCTCCGTTGACTTTCGTTGTGGAAAAACCAAACTCTGGTCCGGCCAATCACATCATGTATAGAGTTGGTGGGCGGGCTTAACACAATGACTGCAGAGTTGTGACGGTTCTACGCTGTGATTTCCATTGGTGATTTCCTGATACTTAAAAACAAACAAGATGCTGCTGGCGAACAGCGGTCTTTCGATTCGAGCTTTGGCGGCGACTTGGATGACTTGGAGTTAAGAGAACGTCACTTGCGCTTTGTGTGAGAAAACGAACAGTATTTAGTATTTATTTCAGTTACAACAGCCACAAAGCACCTGCGCCCTTCACTTGGACGTGGCTGTGGGAACAAGTGGTAAAAACAATATAAATACTGTTCGGTGGGAGACCATAGCCCTGCGTTATATGACTGACAGACAAGAACGGTTTGCAGAAACAAAGACGCCAACATCTTGGATGCCCTTGCAAGAAGCTAAAACATACCAAAAAATAATTTCAAAGTGAACTATCTCTTTAAAGAGCCTTAACATGGCTCAACCAATGGTATTTTGTACCAATGGGAGATGGGGGAGTGTTTGAGAAACCATGATTTTTACACTTCTCAATTTATGATGAAGTAGATGCTTTGCATTATTTCAAGCATCTGCCTTTGTATAGTATTGTAAATGGCCTTTTAATATTCCTGTGTAGTTGCGTCCTATTTCTCTTGACTTCTAACTTCAGATTTATTGCTTGTGGAACTTGAAGAGCTTCATGGTTAGCTCATCTTTTGCACCATGACGTCAGACTCCAGGATCTGCAGTGGGGATTTGGGAGGCACTATACCCCAGGCATCAGGAATTAGTCACCTCTTATCTTCAGTGAGCAGATATTTCCCTCTAATCTTATCTCCCAGTCAGTGTTTTTTAAGACGGGCTCTAGTGCAGAATCCCTTTTGCCTTCAGGAGAACACTGAACACTGCATTGCACCTGACACTGGCAGCAATTTGTATCTTGGATCTACATAAAGACATAAGGTGACACAGCTTCCTGGAAAGCTGAAGAGTGATTCTCCTTTAAAGACCTTGTTTCTGTTAATTACTCTAGAGTTGGTAGTGTGCGAGTTATTATTAGGTCCCAAATCATAGTACATTGAAAATACAATGTGAAAGGTTCACAGATGGTGTATTATTTCTGGTAGACTTTTCAATATTGGGCAATTCTGTTTTGTTTAGCTTTATTTTGTTTGTTTTTTTGTGTTTTTTTTTGTGTTTTGCTTTTTTTGTTTGTTTTGTTTTTGTTTCGTTTTGTGTTTTGCTTTTTTGTTTTGTTTTGCTTTGTTTCGTTTTGTTGCATTGTTTTGTGTTTGTGTTTGTTTCGTGTTGCATTGTTTTGTTTTGTGTTTTTGTTTTGTGTTGCTTTGTTTTGTGTTTTGCTTTTTTGCTTGTTTTGTGTTGCATTGTTTTGTTTTGTCTTGCTTTTTGTTTTTCTTTTGTTTTGCTATGTTTCTTTTTTGTTGCATTGTTTTGCTTAGTTTCATTTGGTTTCATTTTGTGTTGTAATGTTTTGTTTTGTGTTTTTCTTTTTTTCTTTTTTTTCTTTGTTTCATTTTGTGTTGCATTGTTTTGTGTTTTGTCTTGGTTTTAAACATCTCATTAAAATAATTACATTCTTGAAAAGAAACCTAATTAGTTCGGCATAAAATTTTATTAGTATTTTCCTAGTAGAAAAAAAATTACTGCTTCACTGCTTATTAATATTTGGTCATATTATAAGTGTATTACATTATATTAAATATTATTATATATTGTGTTATTATATTCAATTATAAATAATTGGAGTAATATCTTATGGTGTAATAACCTGAATAAAAATAATTCTATTTATGGATTTATCATTCATGGATGATATTTTTAACTTTGGAAGAATATATTTCAAAAATAATAATTCAAATATGTGCACTTACATGTATTCAATCATAACAAAAGTAACATATTTTACTTGCTGGTTACAACACATGACATTTCTCAAGTTAAAAGTATCCAACCTTTTCCTACATGGTATAAAGGTTTTTCAAAACCATAAACTAGCATAAATGCAATGAGTACAGAATGTGTTTTAAGCTAGATTGTTTAAATCGACATTCTTTTCTTTGTCTTAGTCACTCTTATTTGACATTGCCCCATGCACATACAAGCAGTACATGAAACCATCCTACTGTACCATCATCATTATACTATGTCTAGAAACTGAGATGCGAAGTAAGATGTAGTGTTCTTGTTGCATTGTGAGATATGCATACACAACATTTTGCACACAAACAAAACAATCTATCAAGTTATATGGATGAAAGTAGCAGGATTGTGTACAGTTTCCAAACAAAGCTCAGAGTAATCCACTGAGATTCCCCCTCAGTTTGCCCCTGCAAAGGGATTACGTGTCTACCTCGGATCAAAGCGGGACTTTCTTTAATGTGCTCAGAGACACACGGCACATACACAACTCTTCTTCAGTCACTCTTTAATCATTGACCTTGAATTTATGCAATTAGCTGAAAAGATCTTTCTCTTTAGATCAAGTCATGTCATTCTTGGGCACACCGAGGCTTTATAGACTATCTTTCTCTCTGTAGGTGTTGTCTATTCAGCTTACTGGAGCTGTAATCTGCTTTTGTAATGTTTACACAGGCCTCGCGAAAGTTTTTCGATCTCTTTCTAGGAACACCCTATTTTCCTCTGGCACTAGTGGAAATCCTGTTATGTTGAGTCTTCTGATCAGTGCATTATCTGATTTGTTCTCAAGGATGGCAAACGTCCTTCTGTCATTGATTCTCAGTAGAACAACTGTTATGAGATCATCCAGACACTGTGTGAACCTTTGTGAATGCACCTATGTTATACCATTGTATTTGTTTTTTCTTTTTTTTACCTGAATTGTATCAAGCCATGAAGAATTAGATGTACTGTAAGTGTTGTAGTCAGCTCTCTCTGCCCACACCAGGACCCCTCCTCTGTAATTAAGCCTGACAGATAAAGGACCTGAACTTGCTGACAGGGGATGTGGATCGCTGCCTCAGCACGGGATGCCCGTCCCAGCCCAGGGTCATCAGTTCGGTGTGTTTGTGACAGGAAGTGAGCTATTGTTGTGGCCCCTCATTGTTACTATAAGAGTTACAGAAGCATGATGAAGAGGATAAGGAACATACATTGTCGATGCGGTAAAGAACATATACGTCATTGTTTCATTAGCTTGCATCTAATATTTGTAGAAATTTTTTAAGAGTTTATTTCGTCTTAGGCAGAACTAGTAAATGTATTATTTTATGTCTAATTTTCTAAAAGGAATTGAGAAGATGAAGATATATTTTCCCCTGTCTTATTTATTATCGCTAGAGTTTAAGAGCACTTAAAGGCTGCAATTTGTCCTTATTTATTACATATTTAAAAATGTAGCTTTTAATTCTCTGCTGATGCATCAAGGCTGTGGAGGGAGGATACTGAGGGTCAGTTTACACATAGTAAACAATGACATTGCAGTTGTTATGGATCCACCGAACAGTATCATGCCTCATTAACAGTAACAAAGAACGTAAAGCTCACGAGCATTCTGTACACTGCTGTGTGCATTTGTGTGCTTGTGTGTGTGTGGTTAATGGCAATATCTGGAAACTTTGCTCTTGTGGGGACATCTTTTGGTCCCCATGAGGAAAACAGCTTATAAATCATACTAAGTGATTATTTTTTGAAATTGTAAAAATGCAGAAAGTTTTCTGTGGTGGGTAGGTTTAGGGAGCCTGACTTTGTACTTCCGCTCTATTTAATTTCGCTTCTGTACACTGAGACAGCGACATGTCTCTTCGTTTTCATCCGGCCTGAAAACGGCCGGCCCAAACAACGAAAGAGCGGGCTGAGAGCCGTGACGTAGACACTAAAGGGGTCGCACACCGGACACGCCGCGTCGCGTCTAGGACAACTCAAGGTATCGCACACCGGACGCGCACTTTCTCATCAGTGTATGGCCAGCAATATTGTAATGTTTAATGACAGGAGATGAAGATAATGTCTGTTCTATGTAATTATTGTACTGCGACCCTTAAGCGTCAGAGTAAAAAAAATAAACTTTTGCTAATAATTTACTCACACCCATGTCATCCAAGATGTCCATGTCATTCTTTCTTCAGTCGAAAATAAAAAAATGCACTTTACTGGTAACCAAAAGGTTCAAAGTCCAAAAGACTTTAAAGGGCTTTAAACGATTCCAGATTATGAATAATAGTCTTATCAAGCAAAATGATCAGTCGTTTGAAAAATAAATACATAAATAATAATAAAATGTAAGAAATAAAAAATATAAATAATAAAAAAATAACAAAGTTTAAGTTTTCTAAGCTCAAATGCTCGCCTTGCTCTATTCTGTGATGCGCGTTTGTTTCCTGTTCAAACTCATTCATCAAAATGAACGAATCTTTTTTCAAGTCATTTGGTTCGTTCAACAAACTAAATAAACGAATTGACTCATTTTGACTTGAGATTTTTTTGTTTTGATGATCGAAGTTCAAACAGGAGAGTCACACAGAACAGAGCATGGTGAGCATATGAGCTTTATAAAACTTAAACTTTATTTATTTATTATTTTCAAATGACTGATCGTTTCACTTGATAAGACCCTTATTCATCTTCTGGAATTGTTTAAAGCCCTTTCAACAGTTTGCAGTTTGCACTGAAACTGTCTCTTGGACCTTGAACCGTTTGGTGCCCAGTAAAGTGCATTATATGAAGAAAAATCCTGTAATGTTTTCATCAAAAACCTTAATTTCTTTTCGACTGAAGAAAGAAAGACATGGACATCTTGAATGACATGGGGGTGAGTAAATTATCAGCAAAAGGTTTTTGTTTTTTATTGAGCACTCCTTGAGATTGTGGAAATCGAAAACGACTGCGGATATGGAGAACGTAGGAATGCAATTCGCTCTATTGTGGAGAATATTGCCGGCAATCGCAAAGAACCCGAACAAGAAGCGTGTTATGGAGGTGATGTTTTGGCTGTACTCCCGACAGAGGGAGTATCTTCGGCCTCTTTTATCTGTCGAACTCGAACAAGCACCCTTTTGACAGGTCAGTGTCTCCTTTCTTGTCCGGTTCTTAAATATTGCGGTGTCATGCTGTAATCTTGCAATTAAGTTGCAGCATTTCCGACAGACTCGAGATGAACAAAGAGCTTTGTTTAACAGAACTAATTCTAACTTTGACAGTTGGCTACAAATATTTTCCTGTTTCTCTCTACTGTCAAAAATTAATGTAGAGGCCCCGATTGTGCCCTGGTGGACGCATAGATTTACTTCACATAATCTACAAAAGTCGTTCACAGCCATGTGCACTCCGATAGTTTCGTTTTCGCATCATATAACTTGTGTTTACAGGTTTAGTTTGATGTGGCTGAGCTGGCGCATAACCAAATGATTTTATACTTCAGACAAGCGCCCCTCGTGATAAAGAAAACACTTTTCAATGAAGCTACTCCAGACTCTGTCTATGAAGCAAAGTGAAGTAGCAGAGTTTGGTATTACAAGGTTAAGGTTTAGGGTTAGGGGATATAATATGCTGTCTGTACACTGTGCGATATGACGATTTTTAATCGTGGACGATTAAAATGTCTCCACGATCTGCTTTTGAAGAAATATCGTAGTATCGTGTTACAGTGCATTCTATCAGTTCAGTTCTGGCGCCTCAAAGCGACGTAGCCTACACATCACACGTTAATGAATAGGTAACAGTTACGGGACACTGCATTCACAAAAGTTCATTATTTGCATAAGCCTTGCCGGTTAAACATTTAATTCACGTGCTGATGCGCTGTTCTAACGTACGCTTTCCTGAGCGCAATCCCCCGACACTCACAGGCACTAGAAGCCTGTCAAACAGCGCCTGAATACTGGACTAAGTTATCTTTCGAGTCTTATTATGCTAATACTTTTAAATACACACAATGTTTACATAAACAGGCTATGTCTAAAGTGAAAGCAAACATTTGAGAGAATATCTGGTGTAATATCCGTCTATATTAAACGCGTCGTGTGCTGGTCTAAAAGCGACAGGAATAAATAGTACTGCCGCTTGTCCTTAAAGGGATAGTTCAAATTATTTACTCACTCTAATGTTGTTCCAAACCTGTATTAATTTCTTTCTTTTGCTGAACACAAAAGACGATTTTTTAATGTGGGTAACCAAACAGTTGCTTGGTCCCCATTAACTTCCAGGAGAGAACCTATAAAAAACTATAGGGGGACCAGCAACTGTTCGGTTACCCACAATATTCAATATAACTTTTATTTTCAACAGAAGAAAGAAACTTATTCGGGTTTAAAACATTTTGAGAGAGTAAATTAAGACCATTTTCATTTTTGAGGGAACTATCCCTTTAGTGTTAATAAAAAAAAAAAAAAAAAAAAACACAAGGAGAAAATCACTCACTGACTGAGAACTTTAATAGTAGCTTTAATAAGAATCAATAATTTATTCAGTGAAGTCTATTTGTTCATTTAATTACTTACTTCAATGCTAATGCTAAATACACCTACTGCATCTGAAAAAATAAAGCACTATTTATTTAATTTGAATATTATTTGTGTAATGTTGATCTTGTCTTATTTTTTGAATAACAAAGAAAATAATGACAAAGATTTTTATCTTCGCCACTGGCCTAAATGTTTGCGTTTCTTTTTTCTTTTGTTACCTGAGGCTTTGTTTTTAACATAGGGACATTAGTTTGGCTGTACTGAACAGCCACGTGCAAAATATTAAAACCAACTTGAAAAAGAATCGTGATAAAAAATCGTGATCGTGATTTTCCTAAAAAAATCGTGATATGAAATTTTTGCCATATCGCCCACCCCTACACTCAGGTCAAGTCAAGTATATTCATATAGCGCTTTTCACAATATAGATTGCATCAAAGCTAGGGTTGGGTATCGAAAATCGAGTATCGATTGGAACCGGGACTAACTTTTTGTTTTTCCCGGAATCGTTCAAAAGTAAAAATTCCGATTCCTAGTTTCGATATTCACAGTCCGCCAAGTCCGATCTGAAGAAGAAACCGCTGAACACCAACGGAGAAACATCTACCGGAAGTGTTGGCATAACGCGTGAGTCGAACATGAGTAGCTTACGTCTGCGGTCAAAGTGTGGCTTCACTTTTCTAAAAATAACAAAATTATATAGCACTTTTCACAATACAGATTGTATCAAAGCTGCTTCACAGTCTCAATCAAGACAACTTAACAGTGTTTGTTTATTCATGAAAAAAAAAATAATTTGTGTTTTCAAAAATAAAGCTCTCTTGAGGAAAGTGTACCCCTGTGAAAATATATTCATAATTTATAATATTTATATTCAAGTTCATAGATTTGATATTTAAATTGTAGTTTAAAAAACAGCCCTGTGAGAAATTCATAGTAAAGTAAATAAAAAGTA